>JARBWK010000011.1:115666672-115716757 GCA_030556195.1 Anolis apletophallus | reverse complement strand
ACCACTGCAAGCCACATACACATCTAATAGGAACCAACCTTGGCACACAATGCCTTCCTCAAATAACCCGAGCACCGCCGGGTCCTCAGCTAGTTAATAATAAATAAATAAATAAAAATTCATACATTTTGCTACCAGGACATCCAATCTATATGAATTTGCGCTTTTCCTTGCTGTAAAAAGAGAAGGAATTATCTCTGTCGCCTACACTTACTGCATACTGGGGGAGTGTAAACACAGAGTAGGTATTTGAAAGCAGATCCCACAAGCGAAATCCCCCGAGGACAAATTGGGAATGGCACCAGAAACCGTTAACAATGGCAAAGAGCTGCATCTAACAATACTCTTGTGTTGGCATGCACACACTTACGTGTTAATTCATACGTCGTTAATACAGAGCTGCTGTTCACTGTCTTGAAGCTGCTTTGGGCTATTCGGGGTAAGCAAAGCAGAAAGTGGTTAGAGTGCAAGGGAAGACTGTTATTGCAAATGACATACAGCGCAGGTAGAGGGGAAACAACGCCGTCCACCCGTAAATGGCTCTAAGCTCGAGGACTGGACCTTGAGAGGCAATAAAAGCCACATCAATTTCCAGATAACACGCCAAAAGATCATCAGTCACAAAGGTTCACTCATCTTCCGTGCCAGGCGGAGAAGGCACGCAATACGAGGGAATAGGAAATGACACGGAATGCTATAACCAGACCAAAACAATAAGCGCATCAGGGAAGAAGAATCCCCCAATATCCAGCTAGGGCCAGGGTTAGATAATGCAGGTATTTTACAGAGATTGTGTACTTTGGGGCTGAAAGGACACCCGCATTTTCGTGTTGTGGTTTCATTTGCACGTACGCCTGCGATACGGAGGGAATGCACAGCAGGCGACGTTCGAGCTCCACCGCACGGACGAGGCTCTCTCTTTCCCCCTTCACCCTTTATCCTGCTCTCCCAATCGATATAGCCTTTAATTTGATGGACTAGGCGAGCTAGTTTTGGACACCTGATTTACTACTAGGGTAGCCACAAGATGGAAACAGCAGAAAGCTGGGCGTAATTGCGAGCGCTGTGGATCAAAGGGAGGGAGGGAGGGAGGAAAAGTGCTGTTTGGATGACCTCCTCGGACATATTGTAAACCTTTCAAGCTCAGCAAGAGAATAAATGTCGGAACAAGTGCAAATCACTCTTTTTCATTAACCATTTTAACAACAGATATCTTCAACGAAGTGGCAAACAACCCGGCCTTCCTTCGAAAGTTTTCGCTCAGAATATGAAGAGGTTGCAACTAGGGGTGGTTGATCCATAAAAAAAATTGATTCTAAACTCGTGTGGGGGGGGGGGATTTCCCTTGCTGGGTCGTCATAGAAATTATTCCGAAAAATTTTAAATAAATTTCGTAATTGAAATGTAATTACTAATGAATTCTCGTTTTTATTCATTGTGCCAGCTGGGAGGCTAGAATGGAGGGCTTGCTCTCCTCTATTCCCTCCCCCCGAGCTCAGAAGCATCGCACATTATATTTAATGCGCGATGCCTCTCAGCTGAGAGGGGGGGGCAGGGAGGGAAGAAGGGAGAGCAAGCACTCCTCCCCCCCCAGCACTCAGAAGCATCGCGCATTATATTTAAAGCATGATGCCTCTCAGCTGGGGGGTGGGCAGGGAGGGAAGAAGGGAGAGCAAGCACTCCCTTCTTCCCTCCCTGCCCCCCGAGCTTAGAAGCATTGTGCATTATATTTAACTAGCTGTACCCGGCACGCGTTGCTGTGCCCTTTTAGGAGATGCGAGAAAGTCCAATCATCCACGGTGTGCCCTCCTCTAAACTGCAGTTGGATGGAGTGTGGGTTATGGGGGGCATGGTGTGCCAAGTTGGGTCTTTATTGGTCTTGGTTCTGGGCCACAGTGGTCTGTGGGGAATGATGGGTTTTGAAGTACTACAAATCCCATTTTCCATGGTGGTACTTCAAGTCCCATCATGCATGGTCGGGGCTCTGTGTGCCAAGGTAGGTTACTGTAAATTCAGGCCATACACAATGTCCCATGAGCTGAGGCCTAGTTAGGAACAACAAGTTAATGAAGCCTTACTGTCAATTCAGGCCATACACAATGTCCAATGAGCTGAGGCCTAGTCGGGAGAATCAAGTTAATGAAGCCTTACTGTCAATTCAGAGCGTAAGCAGCTTCCCAGTAAGTGAGGCCTAGTCAGGGAAATCAAGTTAATGAAGTCTTACTGTCAATTTAGAGCGTAAACAGCTTCCCAGTAAGTGAGGGCTAGTTAGGGAAATCAAGTTAATGAAGCCTTACTGTCAATTTTGGGCGTGGTCTGTGATTTTTGGTTGGAAGTGATTTGGGTGTTTGTGATTGGCAGTTTATTATGGATCGGAATTTTCATGTTGGCTGGCCAGTGCAGCAGTTATGCAAATCCGCCCTTATTGGCAGCCAATCATGTTGTTCAGAATGTAGAGGCTGGGTGAGTCTTTGGCTGCCCCGGAGGATGCTGGTAAATGTAGTTTTATTTTTACTCGTTGTTTTGGGGGCCTTTTAGGTTTTGGGGGGGATAGTTTCTTTGCTACAAACGTACCTTGCTTGAGGCCTATTTCTGTTGGCAAGTATTGTGTGTCTGCGTTGTATGGTTTCTTTGTTTGAGGTATACATCACATGACGTGAACCCATTTATATAATAGATAGATGTGCGATGCCTCTCAGCAGGCGGGGGGCAGGAAGGGAAGAAAGGAGAGTAAGCACACCACTCCCCCCCAGCTCAGAAGCATCACACATTATAGCCACACAGTCTAATGGGGGCACCGATCCAACCCCCCCTCCCCAAATTCAAAAAAGTTCAAAAAAAATTCAAAAAAAATTCAAAAAAAAATCAAAAAAAGTGCGCAAAGGGGGGCACGGGGCGGCGGAAGTGCCATCCACGCCCCCCGTGCCCCCCTTTGCTCTGCTCCCCTCTTCCTTCCCTCCTTCTCAGGCAGTGGTGGGAGGGCGCCTCTTTCTCCTTCGCGCCCCACCCTCCTTCCTTCAATCAAGGAAGGAGGGTGGGGCGCGGAGGAGAAAGAGGCGGAGGGACCCCTACCACTCATGCGTGTGCGGCAGGAGGCACCTCTTTCTCCTCCGCGCCCTGCCCTCCTTCCTTGATTGAAGGTAGGAGGGCGGGGCGCGGAGGAGGAAGGTGGCCTAGGGCGCCAAACGTCCTTAATCCGGGCCTGGGATGGCCCGCCCCTCCTTCCCTGCCAAGAACTAAACCGCGCCAAGGCTTGACGCGGTTTAGTTCTTGGCAGGGAAGGAGGGGCAGAGGGCATCCCTCGTCCTCCCTCCTTCCTTGCGGAGAACTAACGCCGAGATTCGGAGGAATTTCCTCCTGTTCTCTGCTTGTGAGGGAGAGCCTGGAGAAACAGAGGAAAGCTCGGCCGGGCTGCTTCCCAAGCGCCCACCCGCCTCAGCTGGCGAGAGGAGAAAGGCAGGTGCGGCTGCCCTCCCATCTCCTCTCGTGAGTTGAGAACTGAGGGGGGGGGGGGAACGACCTAATAACGTGACATCGGGTTCGGTTTTGAAACTTCACTTCCGGGTTGGACGCCGAGGGTCAATATAAGGTCAAAATAATTTCAAATACGAAATATTAACGGGTTTCAAAGTATTTAAATTGGAGATATCCACCCCTAGTTGCAACTAATCAGATTGCATGGAAAGAGCAACACAGACACACACTGACACATTGGTTACTTACGTGTAAGCTCTGCTCGTAAAGCCGATGGGTTTTTGATGATTTTGGACTCTGGTCCTGATCCCAGGCTTTCATATTCCAACTCCCGGTAATAAATGCGATATCCCAAGAGAAGGCCATTCAGGCTCTCCGCCTTTGGAGGCTACAAGAGGTTTCAATTAAAATACATTATGTTTCGGCAATCAATTTGTGACTCACGTTAGATATTCAAAACATCAACACAATTTATTTATTTATTTAAAACTTTTGTACACCGATCTTCTCACCTCTAACGAGGGACTCCGACCGGCATAACAGCAAAAATTCAATGCAATACAACTTAAAAACAACTACAACAACATATTAAAATACATAAAAACCCAGCATAAAACCACATTGCCATTAACACAATTCCACTCAATCTGTAAACATGGCCATACATTCAGACAATAGCCAATCTCAGCCTATTCTGGGAAGGCTTGGTTCCACATCCAGGTCTTCACCAGCCTCCTAAAAGACAACAGAGAGGGGCAGATCCAGCATCACTTGGGAGAGAGTTCCACAGCTGAGGGGCCACCACGGAGAAGGCCCTGTCTCTCGTCCCCACCAGCCACGCTTGAAAAGCTGGCGGGACCGAGAGCAGGGCCTCTCCGGAGGATCTTAATGTTCTTGATGGTTCGTAGGGGAGAATCCGTTCGGACAGGTAAACTGGACCAGAACGGTATATGGTTTTGTAGGTTAAAACCAGCACTTTAAATTGTGCCCAGAAGCTAATTGGCAGCCAGTGAAGCTGGCGCAGCAAGGGAGTGTTAGGCTCCCTGTGCCCCGCTCCTGTTAGTAATCTGGCTGCTGAGCGTTGGACTAATTACAGCTTCCAAGCAGTCTTCAGAGGCAACCCCATGTAGAGAGTGTTGCAGTAGTCTATTTGGGATGTAACCTGAGCGTGGACCACTGTGGCCAAGTCAGACTTCCCAAGGTACGGGCGCAGCTGGCGCACAAGCCTTAACTGTGCAAAAGCTCTCCCGGCCACCGCCGAGACCTGGGGCTCCAGGCTCAGCGATGAATCCAGGATCACTCCCAGACTGCAAACCTGCGCCTTCAGGGGGAGTGTAACCCCGTCAAGCACAGGCTGTAACCCTTTGCCCTGTTCGGCCTTACGATTGACCAGGTGGACCTCTGTCTTGTCTGGATTTAGTTTCAATCTGTTAGCCCTCATCCATTCCGTTACAGCGGCCAAGCACCGGTTCAAGACTTGAACAGCCTCCTTAGTAGCAGGTGGGAAGGAGTGACAGAGTTGGACATCATCTGCGTACAGATGACACCGCACCCCGAAACTCCGGATGATCTCCCCCAACGGCTTCATGTATATGTTAAATAACATAGGGGGCAGTACTGAGCCCTGCGGGACCCCACAGTACAATGGTCATGGGGTCGAGCAGGAGTCCCCTAGCAACACCTTCTGGGACCGACCCTCGAGGAAGGACTGGAGCCACTGCAGAGCAGTACCCCCGAGGCCCATTTCTGACAGGCGTCCCAGAAGGATACCGTGGTCGACGGCATCGCTATTGCTATCCATTGTTGTAATCGTCCTACAGATTAACTTGTTTTCAAGCAAGCTGGATCTATACCAGGCCTGGAAAAGCTGTTACATGTTCCTGAGACTCTCTGGACCTTCCAGTCAACGTGATTTTGCATGACCAAAGAGGGGATTGTTTAGGATTATTATTATTGTTATTATTTTGTTCTTATGATATATTGTGTTTTTTGTATTGATGGCCGTGGCCTCATGTAAGCCACCCCGAGTCCCCTTGGGGTGGGGTATAAATATAGTTTAATAATAATAATAAAATAATAATAATAATTAGGATCCCTCACAAAAGAAATATGGCAAGAGACCAGAGTAGTCTACCTGGAGAACACAAGTATCCCAGTCTCAGGGTTGTTGTGTGTTTTCCAGGCTGTATGGCCATGTTCCAGAAGCATTCTCTCCTCATGTTTAACCTGTACCTATGGCAGGCATCCTCAGAGGTTGTGAGGTCTGTTGGAAACTAGGAAAATTGGGTTTATATATCTGTGGAAATTCCAGGATGGGAGAAAGAACTCTTGCCCGTTTCAGTTACCACTCCAGTTGTTAAGACTGTTAGACCACTCTCACAACCACCATGTCAGGCTGCACAGAGAACCCATTGAAATCCACAAGCATGTGAACAATTTCAACAGAAAGGAAGAAACCATGAAAATGAACACAATCTGGCTAATTAGGCCTGGGCAACCATTCTTCTAAATAGTTCTAAAGTACTTACCAAACTAAAGTTCTGGTGGTGAGCACTAGATGGCGCTGGTGCTTTGCTTCTACCGTGTTGCTAAAGTTCTGGTGGTGAACACTAAGTGGCGCTGGTGCTTTGCTTCTACAGTGTTGCAAACGTTTTGGTGGTGAACACTAGGTGGCGCTGGTGCTTTGCTTCCACAGTGTTGCAAAAGTTTTGGTGGTGAACACTAGGTGGCACTGGTGCTTTGCTTCCACAGTGTTGCTAAAGTTCTGGTGGTGAACCCTAGGTGGCGCTGGTGCTTTGCTTCTATGGTGTTGCTAAAGTTCTGGTGGTGAACACTAAGTGGCGCTGGTGCTGTGCTTCTACAGTGTTGCAAAAGTTTTGGTGGTGAACACTAGGTGGCGCTGGTGCTTTGCTTCTACAGTGTTGCTAAAGTTCTGGTGGTGAACATTTCAGAACTCTAACAACACTTTCAAAACTTCATTATTATGTCATTATTGGTGATTTTTAAGTCAGAACCAATTAGGAACTGCCATTTATAACACTTTAGCAACACTGTAGAAGCAAAGCACCAGCGCCACCTAGTGTTCACCACCAGAACTTTAGTTTTGTAAGTACTTTAGAACCCGAGAGAGAGAGAGAGAGAGAGAGAGAGAGAGAGAGAGAGAGTCATCTCCATGCCACGCGTTGCGGTTTTGTTTCAACATTTTTTTTGGTCCGTGTGAACTGCGCCCCCCTTGGCTTGCGCCCCTAGGCCATGGCCTAGTGTGGTTTTATGGGTAATCCGGGCCTGATCCCAGTCTGAAATTGAGAGAAGATTCTGGGAGGCAATGGGAGGACACAGTCTTGGTTGCAATGCAAGAAATCTATTTCACCATGCTCGTAATACAGAACAAGTTTGCTCAGTGCAGATACACACACACTTACACACACACACAGGCAGAAGAAAAGCTGGGAGCAGTAATCTCTGGGCACCATTTACTGAAATTGTCCCATAAGGAGAACTTAGAAAAGTCACATTTTTTGGACGATGCTGCAATATGTCTTCTCTCCTAGGCCATTGAGTGCAACATGTTCAATCGGTGGTTAATTAGAAATCTGAATAAGCACAAAGATTTTGGATAGGGCTGCCTTGATCCGAATCTAGGTACGGGACAGGCGGCCAATTCAATTAATTAGTTATTTTAGATAATCAAGGTTCTGATAATGAGGGTTCCTTATAATGCCTTAATTTTATTTCTCCCCTTCATATATAAAAAAAACCTTTCCAGATTGATATCCTGTCTCTATTCAATAGAGAGCAGGTCGGATTCTCTCTGGGGCTTGGATCTTGAATCAGAATCAGAAGCTATTAAGATACAGAGCACAAAAAGGCCTGGGAAATAAATGGCACGGGATGATCTTTCCTCTTTGCTTTGATAATCATAGTTCTGCCTTGGAAAAAGACTCTGTTGAAAGGTCAGGGCATCTCGTTCTTATCTGTCTTTCAAGGCAAAAATCCTCAGGTTTTGATGTAATGGATTACTTAGGATTTTCTAAGATGGGCCCGGAGGATTTGCAGCGCCAGGTGAAGTGATTATGAGTGGCAGTCAGCACGGCTTCAAGGAACAATAACAACAATTTGTTTACGCCGTGCATTCCGGACACATTCGTGGAGAAACGAAGAAATAGACTGGAACAAAGCAATATCTCTCTCGGCATCACTTCGCGAACGAAGATTCAGGAAGGACTCATCCCACGCTTTTTACAAGCGCGTTGATGACTAAAAAGGCCAATCTGAGATAGGCAAGTTCAGTTGCAGAAAGTACAGCAGAAAGTCTCCTTGGGTGATGTTGTTTCCACGTTGCGGTCATTTCTGCGTTGTCATTTCTCTTTGAGACCCGTTTGGCGTGTCTTCTCGAAAGAGGCCGCAGCATTGTGGATAGTGCGTCTCCATGCCTCCCGATGTGAGGCCAGGGTGGACCATTGTTGGTGATCAATCTGACCGAGCCTGAGATGTTGTTTCAGGGAGTCCTTATACGTCTTTTTTGGGGCGTCTCTCTTGCACTGACCTGTGGCGAGTTCACCATAGAGTAGTATCTTTGGGAGGCGGTGGTCCTCCAACCTAAAGATGTGCCCTGCCCAGCGCAGCTGTGTTCTCAATAGCATGGCCTCAATGCTGGTGACCCCTGTTTGCTCAAGGACAGCAACATTTGTCACATAGTCGGTCCAGTGTATTTTTAGGATTGTGCGAAGACAATGCTGATGAAAGCGTTCAAGGAGTTGTAGGTGTTGGCGATAGATGACCCATGTTTCAGACCCATAGAGGAGAATAGACAGTAGGATCGCTCTGTACACACTGATTTCGGTGCTTTGCCTCAGGTGCTTGTTGCTCCAGACTCTTTTGTGAAGCCTTCCAAATGCACTCTATGACTTTGCTAATCTGTGATCTATCTCTTTATCAATCTTCGTGTCTGAAGAGATGATGCTTCCCAGGTTGGTGAACTGCTGAACGGACTTAAGCACAGATGTGCCTATGCTGACGTGGGGATGATGGTGTTCTTCCTGTGGTGCGGGCTGGTAGAGGACTTCCGTTTTCTTCAGGCTGACTTCCAGCCCAAACAACTCTGCAGCTGTTGCAAAGCAGGATGTCAGGCGCTGCAGAGCTGTTTCTGAATGGGCGACAAGGGCAGCATCATCAGCAAAAAGCAGCTCAAGGACTAGATAGTTTAGAGTCTTAGTGCGAGCCCTTAGACGGCTTAAGTTGAACAAGCTACCATCAGTACGATAGCGTATATAAATGCCATCTTCTTCTTCGAGGTCTGCTGTAGCCCTTTGGAGCATCATGCTGAAGAAGATTCTAAATAGGGTTGGTGCAAGAACACAACCTTGTTTCACTCCGTTAGTTATGAGAAAGGGCTCCGAGAGAGCATCGCCACATCTGACCTGACTGCGCTGGCGCTCATGTAACAGGATAATCATTTTGAGGAATTTGGGGGGACATCCTCGACGTTCCAGGATCTGCCACAGACCTTTTCTGGTCACAGTGTCAAAGGCTTTGGTGAGGTCGACAAGTGTTCCATAGAGTCCTTTGTTCGGCTCCGTACATTTCTCTCGCAGTTGTCTAAGGGCAAAAACCATATCTGTGGTGCTCCTATTAGCTCTGAAGCCGCATTGGCCTTCAGGGAGAAGTTCTTCTGCAAGAGCAGGAACTAATCTGTTCAGGAGTATCCTTGCAAGGATTTTTCCAGCAATGGAGAGCAGTGTTATACCTCGATAGTTTGAGCCATCGAATTTTGTTCCTTTTGTCTTTTACAGGGTGATGATAAGTGCAACAACTCCTTCCCACCTGTCACCAAGGAGGCTGTCCAGACTTTGAGCCGGTGCTTGGCTGCTGTGTCGGACTGGATGAGGGCTAGCAAATTAAAGCTAAATCCAGACAAGACAGAGGTCCTCCTGGTCAGTCGTAAGGCCAAACAGGGCATAGGGTTACAGCCTGTGTTGGATGGGGTTACACTCCCTCTGAAGACGCAGGTTCGCAGCTTGGGAGTGATCCTGGACTCATCGCTGAGCCTGGAACCCCAGGTCTCGGTGGTGGCCAGGGGAGCTTTTGCACAGTTAAGACTCGTGCGCCAGCTGCGCCCGTACCTTGGGAAGTCTGATCTGGCTATGGTCGTCCACGCTCTGGTCACATCCTGAATAGATTACTGCAACGCACTCTACGTGGGGCTGCCTTTGAAGACAGTTCGGAAATTGCAATTAGTCCAGCGGGCGGCAGCCAGATTACTAACAGGAGCTACATACAGGGAGCATACCACCCCCCTGTTGTGTCAGCTCCACTGGCTGCCTGTCCAATTCCGAGCTCAATTCAAAGTGCTGGTTTTGACCTTTAAAGCTCTATACGGTTCTGGCCCAGCTTACTTGTCCGAACGCATCAGCCGCTATGTCCCACCTCGTAATCTAAGATCATCCGGGGAGGCCATGCTCTCACTCCCACCTACTTCTCAAATGCGGCTGGTGGGGGCGAGGGAGAGGGCCTTCTCGGTGGTGGCTCCCCGTCTGTGGAAAGCACTCCCAATTGATATACGACCCACCTCATCCCTCCTGGCATTCAGGAAAAAAGTAAAATCCTGGCTGTGGGACCAGGCGTTTGCACACCAGCACAAGGCAGCAGTTTAGATTGGATTTTAATGGAAAGTGGATGAATAGGGCCAATGCTTTTATGGACAGAACATTGTTTTAATCTGGAATGAATGTGCATGATGTTTAGGCTATTGTATTTTAATGTATTTTAATTGTTGAAGGGTTCTGGGGTCTTATATTGCTACTGTGTGGGCATCGAACTGCGCCTTACTGTAAGCCGCTCTGAGTCCCCCCTCGGGGGTTGAGAAGAGCGGGGTAAAATCCTGAAATAAATCTGTATACCTTTATAAAACGGAATGTTTGTATGTGTGTATGCGGAGGGCGGGAGGGCAGAAGGGCGGAAGCAGCCACTTTCACAGGCCAGGGCGGATATGTGGCAGCCACTTTCACAGGCCACAGCGACCAGCGCGGGTGATGGACCTGCACCAAACTTGGTACACATAACCCCCCTAACCCCCTTTACGTCCACGGATTATGGGATTTGTAGTACTTTTCAACACTTTGGTTCCCACAGACCACTGAGGCCACCAAAAAGGACCAATACAGACCACACTCAGCACACACAGCCCCCATGACCCACTCTACGTCCTGGTGCAGTTCGGAGGAGGGTGAACCATGGATGATGGGACTTGAAGTGCCTCTACTCACTTCCCAAGTCCGCTGCAACCCTCATCCAATCACTGATCGAGACCAAACTTGCCATACATAACCCCCATGACTGGCTTCACGTCCTGGTGAGGTTTGGGGAGGACTGACAATGGATGATGGGATTTGTAGTACTTTTACACCCCTCTGTTCCCACAGACCACTGTGGCCCCCAACAAACACTGATAAAGACCACACTTGGCACACAGAGCCCCAGTGACCCAGTCCACATCCTACTGAAGTTTGGAGGGGGACAGAACATGGATGATGGGTCTTGCAGTACCTTCCCTCACTTTCCAAGACTGCTACAAACCTAATCCCATGATTGATCAACACCAAACTTGCCACACAGAGCCCTCATGACCCACTCTACATTCTGGTGCAGTTTGGAGGAGGGTGGACCATGGATGATGGGACTTGAAGTACCTCTACTCACTTCCCAAGTCTGCTGCGACCCTCATCCAATTTCCGATTGAGACCAAACTTGGCACACATAACCCCCATGACTGCCTTCACGTCCTGGTGAGGTTCCGGGGAGGACTGACAATGGATGATGGAATTTGTAATATTTTCACACCCCTTTGTTCCCACAGACCACTGTGGCCCAAAAAACACAGAGAAAGTCCACACTTGGCACACAGAGCCCCAGTGACCCACTCTACATCCTACTGAAGTTTGGAGGGGGGAGAGAACATGGATGATGGGACTTGCAGTACCTTCCCTCACTTCCCAATCCTGCTACAAACCTAATCCAATGACTGATCAACACCAAATCTGGCACACAGAGCCCTCATGACCCACTCTACAGCCTGGTGCAGTTTACTGTGAGACGGACCACGGATGATGGGACTTGAAGTACCTTCACTCACTTCCGAAAAAGAATGCATCCCTCATCCATTCACCAATACAGACCAAACTTAGCACACAGAGCCCCCATGACCCAATCTACATCCTACTACACTTTGGGGGGGAGGGACAGAGATGATGGGACTTGCACTACCTTCAGTAATTTCATGATACCACTGCAACTCCCAATAATGATGGATCAAGACCAAACTTGGCACACAGAGCCCCCATGACCCACTCTACATCCTGCTGCGCTTCACAAATAACCCGGGCAGGGCCGGGTCCCCAAGCTAGTAAATAAATAAAACAAAGCAATAACTCTAATGCCAAAAAGGGATCCAGGCGTCCGTGCCAAGCCCCAGAATTGCCCGTTCCTTCACCAGAACAGTCTCCATTTGTTTTAAGGTGGGTTTCCAACAATCAGGCAGGGAGCTTAATGCATCAACATCTAATTTCGCTGCAGACATTTCCCTACAGAACCATTAAAATGTCATTTTGCGCAGGGAAACCCAAAATAACTTGGATCCCGTCTGTGTTTTTCTCAGCATTTAGCTAGACTATATAAGCTTATTTTACATTTTTATTTGAAAACTACAGTGTGTCTAAATTGCTGAGTACCCAAATAACATAAGCGGAGTAATGACATGTAATTGCCTTCAATTCCCTTGATGTGGCTTGGGTGCAACTATCCCATTACATTTTCATGAAATAAAAAGCACCCAATTATCTAAACTACTACCTATTTTGCATTCATTATCCACCCAATATCTATCAACGGGATCAACCTTGCTTCCCACATTTGCCACTTTCATTCTCCTCGGTTCACGTTCCCGTCTCTTCTATTGTGTGGCTGACTAGGAGCTGAGTCGCTGATTGATACCGATGCATGGCGCTTGGGTAAACACAGCCAACTTGCTTCACATTAGTTCAGGATTTTGAAACTGAGCGTGTTATTGCTTTTATGTGGGCTAAGTTGTGCTGTAAATGACACGCTCAACACAAACGATACAGAAGTAACCAGTCTACGCTCTAGATACATCCCAAATAGATTACTGTAACTCACTCAACGTGGGGCTGCCTTTGAAGACAGTTCGGAAACTTCAGCTAGTACAATGGTCGGCAGCCAGATTACTAACTGGGGCAACATACAGGGAATATACCACCTCCTGTTATGTCAGCTCCACTGGCTGCTGGTCCATCTCTGAGCCCAATTCAAAGTGCTGGTTTTGACCTATAAAGCTCTAAACCAGGGGTGCCCACACTTTTTCAGCATGCGAGCTACTTATATTAAAACCAAGTCAGAAAGATCTACCTACCTCCTCAAGGCTGGAGAGGGGAGGGGCGGAGGCGGGGCTTGGTGCGGCCTGGCTTGGCATTGCCATCCTCAAGCCTGGAGAAGCTGCTGGTAGAGCTGGTTCCTTTATCACCTACTTGACAGATGCAGCTGTCTTTCGAGCTGCAAAGGTCGACAGCAGGCTACACTTAAAGGTCGAGCACCCACCTCGACCCTGGCAGGCCTCGAACTCATGACCTACTGGTCAGAGAGCTCTTATGCAGCTGACACTTAGCCGGCTACGCCACATTAAACAGAGTATCTCACTCAAGCTTTGATAGTCACGTCTGGTGGGGACGGGAGACAGGGCCTTTTCTGGGGTGGCCCCTTGGCTGTGGAACTCTTTCCCAACTTAGATTAGATCTGCCCCCTCCCTCCTGACCTTCAGGAACCTAGTGAAATCCTGGCTATGGAAAGAAGCATTCCCGGAATAATGGCTGAGACAAGCAATAGACCAAAGTTACTGATCTATATATATAAAATCCTCCATGTCATGGGTCCTGCCTTATAGACAAAGAAACCACACAAGGCAGAAACACAAAAATAGCCCACATAACCCAGAAAACCCTATGAGGTATGTTTACCAAAACACCTCCCCCGGCCGCCCAAAAAAGAGCCAACGGCCACAAATCCAAAAAAACCCATTATGGACTACAACTCCCATGATCCCCCACACCACCTCCCTCTGGCAGTTTACAGCGTCGGAATGTTAGTGGAGCTGACCAATTAGAGGCATTATGCAAATACTCCCTCAGTTAGAATGTCGGCTGGGAGCCCCCACCCCCTGGCAGTTTAGAGCGTCGGAATGTTGGTGGTGGTAGGGAAAGGTAGGGAAAGGAATGGAGGGACTGAGACAAGGGGAGCAAGGACTGATACAGAAAGGGGAGGAATGGCAGGAAGGAGGGAAAGGAAAGAAGGAAGGGAGGGAAGGAAGGAAGGAGGGGAGAAGAAAGTAAAGGAAGGATAGAAGGAAGAATTGATGGCAGGAAGGAGGGGAGAAGAAAGGAAGGGAAGGATAGAAGGAAGAATGGATGGAAGGAAGGAGGGGAGAAGAAAGGAAGGGAAGGATAGAAGGAAGAATGGATGGAAGGAAGGAGGGGAGAAGAAAGGAAGGGAAGGATAGAAGGAAGAATGGATGGAAGGAAGGAGGGGAGAAGAAAGGAAGGGAAGGATAGAAGGAAGAATGGATGGAAGGAAGGAGGGAGAAGAAAGGAAGGGAAGGATAGAAGGAAGAATGGATGGAAGGAAGGAGGGGGAGAAGAAAGGAAGGGAAGGATAGAAGGAAGAATGGATGGAAGGAAGGAGGGGAGAAGAAATGAAGGGAAGGATAGAAGGAAGAATGGATGGAAGGAAGGAGGGGAGAAGAAATGAAGGGAAGGATAGAAGGAAGAATGGATGGAAGGAGGAGGGAAGGAAGAAAGAAAGGAAGGATAGAAGGAAGAATGGATGGAAGGAAGGAGGGGATGGATAGATGGATGGAAGGAAGAATGGATGGAAGGAAGGAGGGGAGAAGAAAGGAAGGAAAAAGGAAGGATAGCAGGAAGGACGGGAGGGAAAAGGAAGGAAAGGATAGAAGCATAGAGTGAAGGAAGGAAGGAAAGAGGGGAGAAGAAAGGAACACAGAAATACACACACACACATATACATGCACAGAAATATACAAATATACACATACACACATACATAAACACACCTGTACTTACACACATCAACACATATACACCCACATACATATACAAACACACATATACATAAGTACACACATATACACGAATACACATATACACATATACATAACTACACACACAGTCCCCAAGTTTTAAAAAATCCCACAGCAACGCGTGGCCGGGTCAGCTAGTTATGTATGTGAACTGAACTGGACGTGACTTTATCTTGGCGACTTGGCTTATATGTATTTTAATCTATTTGTATTTTAATCTTTTATTGTTTTGTATGATGTTTTTAGACTGTATTTTGGCATTGAATCTTGTTGTTAGCTGGTCTGAGGCCCTCTTCGGGATAGAAAAGTTTTAAATAAAAAAATAATAATACATAGTTTACTAACCTGCCATTGCACAAGGACAGAGGATGTCGTGTGCGGGATCACAGACACAGAACTGGGTGGTTCACCTGGGACTAAAAGAGAAAAAAGAGATGATCATAGACATATTTTTAAAAAAACCAATCCCAATTGTTATCGAAGTTGCTTCCTTCCTTCTTTCCTTGCTTCCTTCCTTGCATGCATCGCTGCAGGCGCCGCTGTGTTGTCCAATGTCAGAGAAGCGGAAGAGCATCTCTCCCTCCCAGACACACGCACACACTGCCCAGTTGCTTTCAGAGGCCTATCCGCCTAAGCCTGCTTTCAACGCCTATCCTACCTGTGCAGCAAAGGCACAGCATGCGTTGGGGACAAAGCCGAGGAAGCTTATCAAGTGCTCCCAGCTCTCCACGCTAAAACGCTCCACTACCAGCACCCGTTTGTTTCCGCTTGGCAAAGTAAATCCTCTGAGGTTGCTGAGGAGGTGAGAAGCTTTCACCATTAATCACTTCTGTTGTATGGAGGCCAGAGGGTGCGCCGGGCCCTTTCAAATCCAGCCCAAAGTGTGCAAGGGGATGGAGGGAACCGGGGTGACTTAAAATTCATGGGGATGAGTTCCAGAACATGCCGCAACAAACAAGCAAGCAAGGAAACAAAAAAAGGAGCAATGAGAGAAACAGTGCACATTAAAGATAAGGCCGGGATTCAAAGAGCAAGGCTGAGCTCATCCAAGGGCTTATAGGCAATAATATTGATTTCCTTTCCTTTGGGGAATCATTTTTGTTTTGGTTCTTGAAAGACACATTCCTCACTCCGGCTGTCATGCGGTGTAAATAAACTACCACAATTCTTCAATAGTAAACAAACACCAACAATGTGCTTGGCCGACTTACCGGCCGAGCGGGTTGCGGGGCGGGGCTGCCCTCGCAGCCATTTTGTGGAGAGATGCAGGGGCTTCTCCTTCCCAGAAGCCCCTGGGGTGGCGGGAAGGTTTCCCGCCACCAAATGCCGTCCGGCCAATGCCGGGGCTGGCCCCGCCTCACCCTCTCTTTGCACCGGCTGGCCTGCACTTCCACCTGGGCAACCTATTTAAGGCCGCCCGGGGTTGCCCAGGCCGCACATGGGGCCAGCTCTGTTTTTTTGGGGGGGGGGGTCAAGGTGCCTCCTTACCTCTCCCCCTTTTTGTGGCATGTGGCATGGCCCCTGGATCAGGCTGGCTTATCGCCCCTTGGATGTAAGGGGGATAACGCCCAGCCCCCCTGGGGTGCCGAGTTTCTGTGGACAGGCATTGGGCCGCTCACACCCCAGGCTTGCAAACGCCTTTGGACATTCATGGGGGCTGTACGACCCTGATCCAGGACCCATGCGTGGCCGCCAACCCTTTGTTCCTGTTTTCAATAAATGAGTTGTGGCCGTTTTCATCCGACCACTTGTGCCTGTGTTATTGTTCTTGGCGCGAGGTGTGTCACCCTTGCACACGGAATTGTAAGATGCACCCTAATTTCAGCACCACTACCACCAACAGAAATACATAAGATACACCTGCGATTCTAAGACGCAACCCATTTTTTAGAGATGTTAATATTGAAAAAAGTGTATCTTAGATTCAAAGAATGATAGTAGTTTCCAAACTTCATTTGGAGCCAGCTCCCTGGGACATTGTGGTATATCCGATGGCTAAATGGGGCTAGCTGCTAACTCAGGGGCGGATCTTAGTGGAGGCAAATTAAGGGGCCGCCTCAGGGCACCACGTAGCCAAAGGGCGCATCCAGGGCCGGGCGCCAGGGGTGCTGGCAGGATGGGAGGAAGGCTCGCAGGGCGAGAGAGGAGGAGGCAGAGGTGCGCGCCTTTCCCTTCTCCCTGCCTCGCCTTGCACCGTGTGCGTCTCATCCCCCACCCTGCACATGCCTTCCCCCCCGCTCCCGCCGAGGATGCCTAGAGCAGGGCGAGAGAGACGGGGGCAGAGGCGCCCACCTTTCCCGTCTCCCTTGCCACCCTGCCTCCCGTGCGTCTCCTCCCTCTGTTGCCGCCGCTGCTGCCGCCGGTGCACGTGGGGCAAGGTGGGCGCCCTTACCTGGGGGCCGGGAGCAGGACTGAGTGGTCAGACAAGCCTGCCAGGTAGGGTTGCCACATGTCCCGTATGATAAGGGACGTCCCGTATTTTGGCTCCAAATTTTATGTCCCGTATTTTAAGGTCCTGTTCTGTATTTTCAGCTCCTCCGGAGGGGAAAGCAAATAATTCCTATTGGCGGGTGCTGGGAAGAGAAGGAAGGGGACTCGTTTGCCTTGCTCCTGGTTCCCAGTGCCGCCTCTCGACTGCCGCGAAGAAGCCCCGCCTCTCCACGGGTCTCCTGCTTGCGGCTGCCATGTTTGCTCTCGGCGGAAGTCCAGCGAGAGGGGCCGGCTTGGAGCGAGAGAGCTCGGGCGACGTCTTTCCCTGTGAGCTCAGCTCACTTCTAGAGGAGGGGAAGGGCCCCAGCTTCGAGAGAGAGGGGGGGGCAGAAGGAGGAAGAAGAGGAGCTAAGTGGAGTGTCGGGCAACTTGGGCCTGTTGACGAGGGAAAGGGTGAGGCCCGAGTGTGTAAGTGTGTGCGGTGTTGGCCTCGGCCTGTATGGCCCTTCTTGGCCTGGGCTCGGCCCCTGCTCGTATACACACTATATTACAATATATTATATTATTCACATAACACAGGAGACAAGGTGGAACTCTCCCCCCCCCCTCGCTCCGGTCTTCACTCTGGCCGGCTGGCCTAAAGAGCAGCAGTTGGTGCCTTGCGCTGATAATTGGGGCTATAGGGCAGTGCCGAAGGGTGTCCCTTATTTTTGTGTATTTTTAGGTAAATGTCCCTTATTTCTTATATCAAAAAGTGGCAACCCTAGCCAGTGGGCACCTAGCCCAACCCCCGGACCCTTGCTCCCGAAATTAGCCTAGATTTGATACATACATACATATACATACACACAAAAAGAGAATAGGAAGAGGGGAGGGAAAAGGGTGAGAAGGGAGGAAGGGGAAGGTAAGAAGGGGAAAGAGAGTGGGAAGGGGGCAAGGAAGAGGGTGAGGAGGAAGGAAGGATGGGGAATGTACAGACCCACACAAAGAATAGGAAGAGGGGAGGGAAAAGGGTGAGGGCCCTTCCATACAGCCCTATATCCCACAATATCTGCTTTGAATATCTGAGTCCACACCCAATAATGTGGGATTTTCTGCCTTGATATTCTGCGGCATAGGGCTGAGAAGGAAGGAAGGGGAATAGATATAAACACACACACACACACACACACACACTCACTCAAAGAGAATAGGAATAGAGCAGAGAAAATGGTGGGAAGGAAGATATATATGGAGGGCTGAAGTTGGCCCATGCTATGCTATATATATATATATATATATATAGATAGATAGATAGATAGCATGGGCCAACTTCAGCCCTCCATGTGTTTTGAACTTCAACTCCCACAATTCCAAACAGCCAGTAGGAAGTCCAAAATACCTGGAGGGCCAAAATATGTTTATGCACCCAATCCATACAGTATATATATCAGGGATTGGTTGGGGGGGGGGGTGCCAAAATACTGTTCGCTTACCATTTAAAATTACCTAGGTCCGGCCTTGGGCTAGCTGCATAGCTGTTTGGACTGCTGCCAAATTGACAAACCCGGCTAAGAATGGGAAATCTTATTGCTGATAAACCTGGGATTTCACAGTTCAGCACAGCAATATTGCCTGATTTGCAGAAATATCCCCCAGCTCTGTGACATAATAGGGAATCAACACAAGCTCTGAGCTTTCTGGTGGGTTCACAGGAGGCATGTGATGTGTTTGGATAGCAATACAACACAAGGCAACTTATGCTAATGTTGTTTTTATGCATGACAGTAAAAGGGAGCTGTTACATTCTTGCACATCTTCTGGGTGACTTATGAATGCAAACTCTTCCAAAAAGATGCAAAATGGTTGGATCGGCAAGTACAGGGAACCCTTACTCAAATGTTCTCTTCCTTGCTTTCCTCAAGCAAAGCAGGCTTCGTCTTGGGGAAAGGGATAAGGGAACAGAAATGTATTATGGGCATGAAGAAACCCTATAAATAATCTTGTGGGGTCACTTGTTATGTTCCATTCATCCAGGAACCTATGAATTTGTGAATGGTTAGAGAAAATAGGGAGCCAGCACAATGTTATGGTTTGAATGGACTACCATAAACTCCCACTGAGTAATTTTGGGCAAGTCACACTCTCCCAGCCTCAGAGAGTAGGCCTGGGCAATCATGGTTCTAAATCAGACCTGGGCAACCTACGGCCCACAGGCCGGATGCGGCCCGGCAGCCGATTTTGTCCGACCTGGGGAGAAGGGCATTGGGGGCGGGGCCAAGAGGAAGGGGTGCTGCTGCCGCCATCCCATTGCGGGCTGTGGGGCCTGCGTTGGCAGACAGCCCGCCGCTCCGGAGAACAATCAGAGAAGCGGCAGCTTTGGAGTGCCTGCCATCCCGTGAGGTGATCCGGGCCAGCAGCGGGAACAGTTGGCGAGCTGCGGCGGCTGATCGCCCTAGCGACCCAGAAGACTAGATTGTCTTCCTGTTTGCCAGGGCGATCACCTGCCGCAGCTCACCAACCGCTCCCGCTGCTGGCCCGGATCGCCTCACAAGATGGCAGGCACTCCAAAGCCAGGATGGCAGGCACTCCATAGCAGGGTGATCAGCTGGGGAACGGCTGGGGGCGAGAGTGGGCGGAGGCCTGCAGCCTCCGATCGCCTGCTGCTCTGCTCTCCTCTGCTGCAGTGGCGGCTGAGTCCACTTTGCTATCCGCTGGGCTGGGTCCATTGGGCCATTCCATCTTGGTTCACACCTTGTCTTCTTGAATTTAATTCAATTTTATTTTAGTGGTTATTATTATTATTTTATAATAATTTTATTATAATAATATAATTAATAATATAATATGTTATACTATATTATAATTACAATATATTATAATGCCTATATATACTATAATATAATAATTATGATATTAATACTAATAATATATGAATATTTCTTGATATTTTAATATGTTAATATTAATGATGTGTAATATATAGTAAATGTAGTAAATCAATCAATCAATCAATCAATAATGTAGATTAGAATGTAGTTCAGCCTTTAGGTGTGGCCCCCCATAATATTTTTTGGCTCTCGTGTGGCCCCTTGGGAAAAAAAATTGCCCACCCCTGTTCTAAATGGTTCTAAAGTACTTACCAAACTAAAGTTCTGGTGGTGAAAACTAGGTGGCGCTGGTGCTTTGCTTCTACAGTGTTGCTAATGTTTTGGCGATGAATATTTCAGAACTCTAACAAAACTTTCAAAATTTTGTTATAAATGGCAGTTCCTAATTGGTTCTGTCTTAAAAATCACCAATAATGAAATAATAATGAAGTTTTGAAAGTTTTGTTAGAGTTCAGAAATGTTCACCACCAGAACTTTAGCAACACTGTAGAAGCAAAGCACCAGCGCCACCTAGTGTTCACCACCAGGACTTTAGCAACACTTAGATTTTGCACCAGCGCCACCTAGTGTTCACCACTAGAACTTTAGCAACACAGAATTGCACCAGCGCCACCTAGTGTTCGCCACCAGAATGTTTTGTAAGTACTTTAGAACCTTTTAGAACCATAATTGCCCACCCCTGTTCTAAATGGTTCTAAAAATTTTACAAACTAAAGGTGAGCTGGGAGTTGGTGCTTTGCTTCTACAGTGTTGCTAATGTTTTGGCGATGAATATTTCAGAACTCTAACAAAAATTTCAAAATTTCATTATAAATGGCAGTTCTTAATTGGTTCTGCCTTAAAAATTGCCAATAACGAAATAATAACAAAGTTTTGTTAGAGTTCTGAAATGTTCACCACCAGAACTTTAGTAACACTGTAGAAGCACCACCAGAACTTTAGCAACACAGCGACCACCTAGTTTTCACCACCAGAACTTTAGCAACACTGTAGAAGCAAAGCACCAGCGCCACCTAGTGTTCACCACCAGAACTTTAGCAACACTGTAGAAGCAAAGGACCAGCGCCACCTAGTGTTCATCAGCAGAACTTTAGCAACACTGTAGAAGCAAAGCACCAGCGCCACCTAGTTTTCACCACCAGAACTTTTGTTTTGTATGTACTTTAGAATCATTTAGAACAATGATTGTCCAGGCCTATCAGAGAGAGAGGCAAAGGCAACCCCTCTGTGAATGCATCTTGCTAAGAAAACCACATGATACGTTCACCTACAGACCACTGAAAATTGGAAATGATTTGAAGGCCAACATCAACAACACCAAAAAGCAAGCGTGACATACGAACCACATTTGGGCTCATGTTGAAAAGGCATGAACATGATCTGGAGTGGCACTGCATTTCTTGAGTGGAATAAATTCCTATCTTGAGCCCTCTCTAGTGAAATCTTGCCCTTGCTGAGACTGCTTCTTTCCATGCAATATTGGGAAGGGCTCTGGGCATACATCCTCATTTTGGATCCCGCCCTCTTCCCTCACAAAACAAGGGATTCTGGAAGCCAGACCCGAATAGTTTTTCAGGACTGCCGCACAGCATAAGGTAGCTTTGCCCAAACTCAGAGCCATCTCTTCTCCAGTCCTCAGATTCTGCCTTGCCTCCCCTCATCCCACAATTTAGCACTTGTGCCGCACAGAAGTAGATTTGGCGAGAAAGCAATTGAATAAAGTTCTACAAACAGACACTCAATTCTGCATTCATTTTTAATGCCCCTTAGTAAATTATTCAATTTCAGGAAAGATAATGGTTAGTTAGCAGAGAACCTGGAAGACAAATCAAACTGGGTTTAATTCAGTTTCAGGGCCTCTGGCAGCAAGATTCATTAGCTGGATGCACAGTGGGAGAGCCGGACTAATAAAGAGGAGAAACTCTGTCAACAGGTCCCAGATGGTGAATTTTGGATGACCGGAGTTCCTGAGATCTAATGTTAATTAGGGACATTCAGAACGAATGAACTAGGGATATTAGAAATATTGAAACTACTTGAAACATGAGTTTCTTGAGTGAATGGAAAACTTGTTAAGGAAAATCCTGGTCATGAGAATTTTCAGTTTGGGACTTATTCTCTGCAAAATATGCATGATTTGTTTTCTTTTGAGCAGAAATATTCTGTGCAAAATATGCTGGTTTCAACACCAAAAGGTTCTGAATTTAGTGCACTGTAAGTTCCCAAATACAGAATTTTCAGTATAGCAAACAGAATTTTCTGTACATTTCTGTGCAGAATTTTTCATAATTTGGGACTTATTCTCTGCAAAATATGCATGATTTGTCTTCTTTTGAGCATAAATATTCTGTGCAAAATATGCTGGTTTCAACACCAAACGTTTCTGAATTTAGTACACTATAAGTTCCCAAATACAGCATTTTCAGTATAGCAAACAGAATTTTCTGTACTGAAAATAACATTTCTGTGCAGAAGAACTATTTTCTGCAGACAATGCCACCCCTATACAGAAAATTTCAGCTGTGTGACAAAAACAAAGCACAATTTGTGCATTTTTCACAGAAGAGACTCTGAATTGTGAAAAGTCTTCAAAAATGTTCTGTTTTTGCAGCAGGAATAAATTGATCCATTAGTTCTTTGGTAAATGAAATTAGTAAAGAATGATATCGCTCTAATGGTCTAGGCCAGGGCTGCTCAGGAAGTCGATCGCGATCGACTAGTCGATCCCAAGTTCATTTGAGGTAACTTGCAGCTGGATGGAGTGCTTCTGCGCGCGCGCACCCCATGCACGCTCCCGCTATTGCCTTCCACCCGTGTGGGGCTTCTTTTGTCAAAATGAGGCTTTAGTGGGCGGGCCCTGGCGCTTGTCTCTTGACACGGTGTGGTGACATGACTGCCCATTGGTTGCTCCTGGGGGGGGGGCAAGCAAGGCAGCAGGACAGGGATGCGAGGCTGCAGGAGGAGGAGTGAATGAGTGTGTGTGAGAGAGAAGGCTCGCCAGAGGAGGATGGTCCCGCGGTGGGGCTGCAGCTGATGAGTGCGCCCGAAGCTGGTGAGTGAAGCCCTGACGGGCCCGTGACTCACTCACATTGCGAGTGAGAGATCAGGGCAGGGGGCTGATGGCTGAGGGCCGAGGCGAGTGAGAGACAGGGTGGAGCGCGAAGCGGGGCCCCGTCCAGGCTTCACTCACCAGCGTTGAGGGCGCACTTGTCAGCTGCAGCCCCACCGCGGGGACCATCCTCCTCCGGCGAGGCCTTGTCTCTCTCACACACACTCCCTCCCTCCCTCAGTCTCACATCCTATCCCTGCGCGCGCCTTCGCCTTGCTCCTGCCCCCCCCCAAGAGCAACCAATGGGCGGCCACATCACCACACAGTGTCAAGAGACTAGCGCCAGGGCCCGCCCACTAAAGCCTCATTTTGGCGAAAGAAGCCCCGCGCAGGTAGAAGGTGGTGGCGGGAGCGTGCGCAGCGGCGGAGGACCGGGAGCATGCCAGGTATATCTTTTTGACTTGGTTATTATAAAGGTAGCTCGCAAGCTGAAAAAGTGTGGGCACCCCTGGTCTAGGTAAAGCATTCTCAATGTCAAATACCCATTCTCAGTTTCTGTCCCAGCTTGGTGTAGTGAACCCCTACTTGGAAGGCTGGGAGAAGCCAAAGAAGCTAGGCCCAAAACCTCGGCAGCCATTTTAGGTGGGATGTAATGGTGGCATCCATTTTAGTTTTCCATTTCCAATAGGGGGCGTAGCTAAGTGCGGCCTGGAGGGAAATGAGGGAAGTAGGATTGGCTGGAAGAAAGGGGGCGGAGCCTAACTCGGAAAAAGAAAAAAATGCTCTCAAGTGGAGGCTTTTTGAAATCTGACAGGAGACTGAAACTGGGTGTTGGAGAAGAAGGTAGCAGACTGAGTTTGGGAAGAAGAGAAGGGTTAGGGCTAGTAAGAGTTAGAAAGAAGAGGCCTGAAAGTAAACAGGTGGCTAGCAGGGAAAGCTGGCGAATAGAAATCTACAGTTATCAGGGCAGATAGTGTGTAGATTTGTAGTTTAGATAGATCCAGAGTGTGAAGTATCTGTAGCAGAGTCAAAGTTTATTAGACAGAGGGAAAAGTTCCTGTCAGTAAACTGTTGGATAGCTGTGGAAGAAGTTGTACTTAGTAACAAAGATTTGTACTGATTAAAGTAACCACACACATTCATGCCAATGTCTTGAAACCACTTGTTAACATGTTAACAATTTTTTTGAAACTTTTTGAAAGTTCTCTCAAATAAACTTTGTTGTTGTTTGTTCAAACAACTGCCTCACGTGTGCCTCAGTCAAAAAGAACTTAAACCTGCAGCAATCCAGAGTCCAAAGGTGGCAGCATAACATATTTTAAGAAGAAATCATTTTAGTTTTCCTCCAGTTTTCCTCCAGTGAGCCAAAGGGCTTAACCCTATTGATAACTGGCTTAACCCTATTGATAACTTAGCCAGCTGCACATCGGGTCATGAGTTTGAGGCCTGCCCGGGTCGAGGTGGGTGCTCGACCTTTAAGTGTAGCCTGCTGTCGACCGTTGCAGCCCGAAAGACAGTTGCATCTGTCAAGTAGGAGATAAAGGTACCACATTAAGTGGGGAGGCAAATTTTGACTGAATTATGAGGCCATTAATAAAAAAAAACCTCCAGGAACGCAGAAGGAACAACAAGGGACGCTGGAACACTGAGAGATGAGGAGTGCGTCAGCTCCCCCTGGTGGCCAGAATTTGCCTATGTTTGTCTCTATGTTCGTCTATATGAGTATATGTGTATCTGTAATCCACTCGGAGTCCCCTTTGGGGTGAGAAGAGTGGAATATAAATAAAGTAAGTAAGTGGTAGCCAGTGGGTTTACAAAGGTGTCTCGGCCAGGAGAGGGTTCCAGCTCAGTGCAGTTTTAAATCCTCAAGTAAATAATATTTATCTTTATATGGGTGGCAGTAGTTTTGATTCATTTGGTTTTTACCAAAGACATCTCTCCTTGATAAAACCCCTTATCGTTACAGTTGGCTACTTGCATGCTACGGATCTTACCATCCTGAAGCGTAGTGACTGCTTCTGTCTCAGCACCAAAATTGCTGTCTCCAATGTCATTGGTTGCTTTCAGACGCAGCTTGTAGGAAGTGAATGGATTCAGCCTGCAAGTGGGAAAAGTGTACAAAACAGGTATAAATGTCTTCTCCCTTGCTCCCTTTCCATAGCTGCCTGTTGTTGGCTTTTTCACAAACCAAAAGCCCCCCCCCCAAAAAAAATCCTAATTGCAGCCCAGACAGGCCCGGATTAACACTTTTTTGCACCCTAGCCCACACTTTGGAATTATGCCCCACTCACACACACCACTCAGACCCACACTTGGCTGGCTTTTGCCATGGTGCCTCCAGAGCAGAAGAGAAAGGCGATTAGGCACCATCTCGCCACATCCAAAGTCCCCATGCATTCCCACCGGCTGGAAAGCTCCGCTGTGCTCTGAAGGTCTCCTCGGGAGTCGGGAGGCTTGGGGAGAGCGCAGCGGGTGTAAACTCGCTCCAAAGGTGCACGAGAGAGAGAGAGAGAGAGAGAGCACGCGAGAGAGAGAGAGCACACACGAGAGAGAGAGAGAGAGAGAGAGAGAGCATGAGAGAGAAAGAGCACGCGCAAGAGAGAAAGTACGCAAGAGAGAGAGTGCGAGAGAGAGTGTGCGAGAGTGTGCGAGAGAGAGAGAAAAAGCACGTGTGCGAGAGAGCGCGCGCAAGAGAGAGAGAGAAAGAGAGAGAGAGCACAAGAGAGAAAGAGCACGCGCAAGAGAGAAAGCACGCAAGAGAGAGAGTGTGAGAGAGAGCGTGCGAGAGAGAGAGAGAAAGCACGTGTGCGAGAGAGCGCGCGCAAGAGAGAGAGAGAGAAAGAGAGAGAGAGAGCATGAGCGAGAAAGAGCAAGCGCAAGAGAGAAAGCACGCAAGAGAGAGTGCGAGAGAGAGCGTGCGAGAGAGAGAGAAAAAGCATGAGAGCGCAGCGCAAGAGAGAGAGAGACAAAGAGCAAGAGAGCGCACGAGAGAGAGAGAACGAGCAAGCGAGCACGTGTGTGTGAGAGAGCACGCGCGTGCGAGAGAGAGAGAGAGCGTATGCACGCGCTAAAGAGAGAGAGAGAGCGAGATGGAGCAGAGACTTTGCCAAGAGAAGGAGCGAGGAGGGGCATGAGAAAGGGGGAAAGAGAGGCGCGGACCAGGGTTTTTTTTGGTCTGTGATCTGCGCCCCCCCCCCCGGCTTGTGCCTCTAGGCCATGGCCTCGTTGGCCTTATGGGTAATCCGGGCATGAGCCCAGAGTAACCAAGATGTCTTGCTTTGAGTCTGAGCCACATTTAACTCTTCGACACAAAGCGGATTCCTGTTCTCTCCCACAACTTCCATCACTCCACAAGCCTCGTCTACCCTCTTCTCGAGAAAGATACTGCTCAAGAGGGAATGGCTAATTAGGACAGCAATGCAAAGGGATCGGTGTGGTCCTCCTCAGCACCACCGTTAAACATTAATGAGACACAGTTTCACAAGTAAATTAATAGTCTCTCCTGCTCTGTTTGTGCCTGCCACGCACATCTCAAATCTGGGGTGAAACAAGAGAAACACATATTCCCTGAGAATAATTTACTTTGCTTTCCATAATGAGATTTTCCCAGAGACTTGAGCTCCAGCAATCAGACAAATTAAGTTTTCCATCCAACGACCAATCAGAAAGCAAAGCACACTAAACACAAGGGATGCAGCTGAGATAATCAGATGTCATTTGAAAACTGTTCACTATTTGGGGAATGCCGATAAGCCTGCTATTTGAGGTTTGTTCCTATAAAACAGCATTTTGGGTGCCAATTAAAGGGGAAATAATTAATTTTATTATAATGTTATTGTCAACAAATACATAATTCTAGGATCCAAAATATCTTGAGCCACTGTTGTTGGACTTCAATTTATCTCTTATTTATTCAGAAGCAGCCCGGCAGCGTCTAACATCCTGCTTTGCAGCAGCTGCAGAACTGTTTAGGCTGGAAGTCAGCCTGAAGAAAACGGAAGTCCTCTACCAGCCCGCACCACAGGAAGAACACCACCATCCCCACGTCTGCATTGGCAAATCTGTGCTTAAGTCTATTCAGCAGTTCACCTCTCTGGGAAGCATCATCTCTTCAGACGCCAAGACTGATAAAGAGATAGATCGCAGATTAGCAAAGGCATAGAGTGGATTCGGAAGGCTTCACAAAAGACTCTGGAGCAACAAGCACCTGAGGCAAAGCACCAAAATCAGTGTGTAGAGAGCTATCATGCTGCCTATTCTCCTCTATGGGTCTGAAACATGGGTCACCTATCGCCAACACCTACGACTCCTCGAACGCTTCTATCAGTGCTGTCTTCGCACAATACTAAACATACACTGAACTGACTATGTGATGAATGTTGCTGTCCTTGAGCAAGCAGGGATCACCAGCATTGAGGCCATGCTATTGAGAACACAGTTGATCTGGGCACGGCACGTCTCTAGGATGGAGGACCACCGCCTCCCAAAGATACTACTCTATGGTGAACACGCCACGGGTCAGCGCAAGAGAGGTGCCCCAAAAAGAGATATAAGGACTCCCTGAAACAACATCTCAGGTTCGGCCAGATTGATCAACAATGGTCCACCCTGGCCTCACATCGGGAGGCATGGAGACGCACTATCCACAATGCTGCGGACTCTTTTGAGAAGACACGCCGAATGGGTCTCGAAGAGAAACGACAACGCAGAAAGAACCGCAACTTGGAAACAACATCACCCAAGGAGACTTTCTGCTGTGCTTTCTGCAACCGAACTTGCCTATCTCAGATTGGCCTTTTTAGTCATCAATGCACTTGTAAAAAGCGTGGGATGAGTCCTTCCTAAGAATTTTCGTTCGCAAAGTGATGCCAAGACAATAAAACCATGACAAAGAGGTTTTTTGGGCGGAATTTTCTCTTGCTTTCATCAGAGGGTAGAAGAAGGTGATGTGCCCAAAGGTACACAGTGGTTTCCATGTCCAAATGGGAATTCAAGCCATGGTCTCCTTGTGTATAATAATAATAATAATAATAATAATAATAATAATAATAACGTGTGGAGACTCTGGGCGGGTCACATGAGGCCAGGCCCAAACAACAACAAACACAATAAATAAAATCAAAACATCAGCAGCGACAATAAAAACACAGACATATAAATAAAAACAATATACAGATATGTATCTCCAATCATAAATGCAAGGTGTATTACTCCAACACTCAAACCACACTGGCTCTCTTTTGAGCAGCTGCTAAGAGAAATTGTAAGATGAAGGGATCTCTCTCGGCATTACTTCGCGAACGAAGATTCTTAGTAAGGACTCATCCCATGCTTTTTACAAGCACGTTGATGATTAAAAAGACCAATCTGAGATAGGCAAGTTCGGTTGCAGAAAGCACAGCAGAAAGTCTCCTTGGGTGATGTTGTCTCCAAGTTGTGGTCCTTTCTCCGTTGTCGTTTCTCTTCGAGACCCATTCAGTGTGTCTTCTCGAAAGAGGCCGCAGCATTGTGGATAATGGGTCTCCATGCCTCCCGATGTGAAGCCAGGGTGGACAATTGTTGGTGATCAATCTGGCCGAGCCTGAGATGTTGTTTCAGGGAGTCCTTATATCTCTTTTTGGGGCGCCTCACTTGCGCTGAGTAGTATCTTTGGGAGGCGGTGGTCCTCCATCCCAGAGACGTGCCCTTCCCAGCGCAGCTGTGTTCTCAATAGCGTGGCCTCAATGCTGGTGACCCCTGCTTGCTCAAGGACAGCAACATTCGTCACATAGGCAGTCCAGTATATATTTAGGACTGTGCGAAGACAGCGCTGATGAAAGCGTTCGAGGAGTCGTAGGTGTTGGCGATAGGTGACCCACGCTTCAGACCCATATAGGAGAATAGACAGTATGATAGCTCTGTACACACTGATTTTGGTGCTTTGCCTCAGGTGCTTGTTGCTCCAGACTCTTTTGTGAAGCCTTCCAAATGTACTCTATGCCTTTGCTAATCTGTGATCTATCTCTTTGTCAATCTTGACGTCTGAAGAGATGATGCTTCCCAGGTAGGTGAACTGCTGAACGGACTTAAGCACAGATGTGCCTATGCTGACGTGGGGATGATGGTGTTCTTCCTGTGGTGCGGGCTGGTAGAGGACTTCCGTTTTCTTCAGGCTGACTTCCAGCCCAAACAGCTCTGCAGCTACTGCAAAGCAGGATGTGAGGCGCTGCAGGGCTGCTTCTGAATGGGTGACAAGGGCAGCATCGTCAGCAAAAAAACAGCTCACGGACTAGATAGTTTAGAGTCTTAGTGCGAGCCCTCAGGCGGCTTACGTTGAACAAGCTACCATCAGTACGATAGCGTACATATATATGCCGTCTTCTTCGAGGTCTGCCGTAGCCCTTTGGAGAATCATGCTGAAGAAGATTGTAAATGGGGTTGGTGCAAGAACACAACCTTGTTTCACTCCATTAGTTATTAGAAAGGGCTCCGAGAGAGATGAAGTGATATAGGTTAACAAAATCTCCAGATTTACTACAACTATCCCCTAGTAAAAAAATTTCCCTGAGACACTGTCTTATTAGGCTATAGGAGAAAACCCAGCAAAGAGCCATATGGTATCTTTCAGACTAACAGGATTTTGTTGACATGAGCTTTAGTTTACGCTAGCTCACTTACATCTGATGCAGTGGTCTGTAATCCATGACACTCATGCACACTGTGGCCAACATCCTACTTCACTCCAATGTAGCATAAATACCCACTGAGGGGATTGCATTACATGGTTTCTGCAATGAGCATCAATATAGCACACAACATATGGTTGGTTCGTGGACGATACACCGGGCTGGCAACCCACATAAAGGTAATATATATCCTCATGTTCTGCAGTTTAATGTGTTATCACATGTGCATTGTTTCTACATGTGTATTTCTGCTGACACCACTGTCACCTGGATACAATCATTGTGTGTTGTCCAAACATAAATTCCATGTGCCTATTGAAACTTACATTTGTGCATATCACTAATAGGATACCAATCATAGAATAAGAGAGTTGGAAGATACCACAAGGGCCATCTAGTCCAGTGTTTCCCAACCAGTGTGCCATGGCCAGGGGTGGACCAAGCTTTTCCCAGGGGGTACGCAAAAAAATAATTGCGCCCCCCAGTGCGTGTGCGCCAATCTGCGCACGCGCACTGGCTCCAAAGTGGAAGCCAGTACGCATGTGCCGACCTTTTCGCGCATGCGGAAACGTGTCCGGAGAGCTCCGGGCTGCCTATCAAAGGCGCGGCGCGCGCCGCCGCAGCAGCTGCGGGGCCGGCTGCGGAGGCCTGTCCGGTGCGGCTGCGGGGCAGGGCAGCATGGGCGCCGGGGCACCCGCGGACAGCCGGCGCGGCGGTGCCCCTCCCGGGTGACGTCGCCCCTCCCCGGTGACGTCACCCTACGCACCTGCTTCCTCTGCCTAATGGACGAACCGGCCCTGGCCATGGCACACTAGTGTGCCGTGAGCGATCATCAGGTGTGCTGTGGGAAATTGGAACCTCTAATACTCTTTCTTCCCCCTCCTGCCGACCACTTTTTCTTCTTCACTCAGGCTCCCTTCGTCCCACTCCCACTGCCTTCCACTCCCCTCTCGCCAGCGAGCTCAGAATCCAACCCGTGTTTCCCTTTAACCCGCGTTGGTTACTGGGCTGGCAGAGGGGGCGTGGAGGTGGGCATCCCCTGTGCACTGGCCCCTCTAATGAAATAGTAAGTAATTTCATTATTAATTACATTTCAATTACAAAATTTATTTTTAAAAAATTCAGATTAATTTCTATAACGACCCAGCAATGGAAATTCCCCCCAACACAAGTTTAGAATCAATTTTTTTTATGGATCAACCACCCCTAGGTTCCAGTCTTCCTAATTGAAGACCATCTCAGCAATCTGTATAGAGTGGACAAATATCACCCTGCCTTCCCATTTACGTAGGACAGGCATGTAGCGGGGGGGTGGGTTAAGGGGGCTTCAGGCCCCTGAAATTCTCAGATGGTCCACGAAAAGGCCTTACTGGTACATTATTTAAACTGTTATGTTTATTCATATCATGATCTGATCACCATGCTCATTATATCCCACATTAATGGGGTTATTGGGATAACAATACAAAAGGTTTGCTAGGGTAGACCCTCTTCCACCCAGTCTCAGCCCCCCCAAACAGCCCCGAATCAAAATCCTGGCTACGGCCCTGACGTAGGAGATATCCAAAACTTATTAAAGGGTAACCAGCAGCAGAGGGAGGGCCAGCACGGTCTTTACAGCCATGGCTTTCTCGGGTAATCTATTAGACACTGCTGCAGGGATGCTATTTCCCACTGCTGTTGCATTTCCAACTGATTCTGTTACTCAGCTTATTTAACACAGATAACGACAGGGGATTCCCGGCAAGTTTTCTGTGTACTCAGTGACTTTAAGATATGCAAAGGCTGGCTTCCAGCCGAGGTGACTTTAGCAGCGCTTCCAGCATCGCTAATGGGAAGTTCCCTCTTGAGTCACTAACAAGGTCTGCAGGAGTTCACAGCCGCACACAATAAGCTTAGCTAATTAATCGGTGAAAGCCAGTACAGTCCTTTGTCTTATAGGGCCAACTAGCAGGACCGATCTACCTGCTAGGGCTGGCAGATTAAGCACAGAGGGATACAACGCTGCCTGACGGACAGCATGTGAAATGACTCTGAGGCATCCCCACAAGGAAAGTACTGCTTGGAAAGGGGTGGCAGATGCATTCCCTAGGTTTTTTGTATTGAGCAGTAATGACTGCATTTGTTCCAGAGAATGAGGCCTGACTCCTCAGACATGCATATTTTGGAGATGGGATAGGAATTGGACAGCTGTAACTAAACTGCATCTCCATATTGCTTGAGCCAACTACAACATAATTTCTGTCTGTTTCAAGGCCACTCTTAGCATGAAAGCTGCAGCAGCTCTTGGATTCACACACAACATTCCTTGGAAGTTGGAAAGATTACATATTTGAGGAAGCTGTATGAGCTGGGCCTCTGCCACAGGTAAATGGGGTTTGGAGTCCTTGTTAGGACCCAGTGGTCAGGGGCGGTCCTACCGGTCGGCAAAGGACGCCGCTGCGTGGGACGCCATCTGGGTAAAGGGCGCATTCCCCCGCCCGCCAGACAGCGTCCAGCCGATGTTCCGCGGCCGAAGAAGAGCCCGACGAGTAGTAGCGCTGCTGTGGAGACGCCGAGGAGAGCGGCGTGCTGGAGCGCAGGAAGAGGTTGCTCGTGCTGCCGCCGCCGGTGTACTAAGACCACAGGGAGACCCCCGGGGAGGAAGAGGAAGTGCTGAGGAAGCGCGAGGAAGAGGAGGAAGCAGCGCCCACGCGGGGGGAGGAAGAGTAGGAGCCTGGCGCGGGGCCGAAGGTGCGGCGGTAGGAGGTGGAGGCACAGAGGAGGCAACACCCCGCCCTGCAAAGAGGCTGCCCTCTGGCTCTTCCCTTTGGCCCGGCATGGTGCCCCCGATTCCGCCCCTTCTTCTCCCCCAAATTAAGGCGGATTCCGAGGCCCCTTTTGCATCAGAAGAAGGGGCTCTTTCCCCACCCATAATGTTGGGGGGGGGCAAATAATGTTTTGGGGGGGGGCACCAAAATAATGTTCGCTTACCATTTAAAATTACTTTAGACCACCCGTGCCAGTGGTACACAAAAAAGTTTATCTATATGAGTCACCTTGCATTTTTTTGCATTAACTTGACTGTTTGAGGATAGGCAGCAAATTTCCCTTTGTTACTAAGCTGCTTGCATGGTTCTTGAAACTATAGGAAGTGGGTTAAGTCATGTTTGTACAGTTGATTTTATTTATTTCTTCCTAGCCCATATAGCTATCTATGGGGAACTAAATTGCCAACAGGGAATGAACTGGGTAGACTTGTTTTGTTGTGATCCAGACCACCTTAAGAAGCCAGGCACCGTAAAGTTAGTGGTTAGAGTTTGTTTACAAGAGTCTCAAACTTCCCCACTGTGACTCAAATGAGCCTAGAGGCACAGCAAGTTGTCAAGGAAATCCAACAGGAAGTAAACGCCCAATTCAGACTTCTTCACAACAGAAATAAGGCTGAAAGTCAGCCAGTCCAGGGTCGCAACCAGCCAAGCAGAATGCAAACGGAGTAGAAGTGTCTAATGGTCCTTTAGGCAAGCCAGGAGGAAAACAGACAAAGTAGAAGTGGCAAACGATCCTTTAGTCAAGCCAGGAGGAATGCAAACAAAGCAGCGAAGTCAGGTCAGTCCGAAGTGAGCGACTGAGTGTGTTGCACTCCAGGACAGGAGTAACCCTCTGACGTTAAACACACCACACGATGAATAGGAAAAACAATCCTTTTTTATTGAAGCTTAGTGTGATGAGGTGGTTATTTATATGTTAATCACATGTTTGGTTATATGGTTTAGAAGGGACATTTGTATTTGAAATGGGGTTGAATGTTAGACAGACCCTAAAGGGTTAACTATCATAGTAAAGGTATTTCCCTCCTAGGGGAATGTGTTGTCATAGTAACAGTGGGCGGAGCCAGCCAAGGCTAGCTTTAGAATGTTCAATTTGAATCTGACAGTTGGAGAATGTCAGTTGGCCAGCTGCTGTGAGCAGAGTTAGTGGGGTTTGACAGTTGCTGGAGCAGCAAGCTGTCTGTAGGAGCTGCAGTGTGCAGTTTAGTCTTGTGTGGGTTTAGGGAAACCCAAGTGTGTGGGTTTAGGGAAACCCAAGTGTGTGGGTTTAGGGAAACCCAAGTGTGTGGGTTTAGAAACCCAGGTTAAGGACAAGTGTAGTCCTAGGGTTGAGAGTAACCCAGTATTAAATAGTTACTTGCGTGTAACTGTGTAAGGGGATTTAAAACCCCAGAGTTATATTGTTTAATATTGCAAGTTTGTACCTCTCCGGAGTATCTGTGAAACCACCTAAGCTTTGAGCCCATTTGTGTAAAATAAACTGTTAAACACTTTCAACAAGAACATCTGTGGAAGTTGTTTGTTCACAAAGACCCTCACATCTAGTGGTCAAGCAGTGGCAAATGGTGGCAGCAAGATAATTAATAATAAACGAAGAAAACTGTGATAGCTGGTGGCTGCCCTGCCACAGTACTACACGGTTCACTCAGTTTGGTGTGCGAATAAGCGAAGATCGACGCTAAGCTTTAGGCGGCGTTTTACGATCTTTCGCCCTGTTACACTTAGTAAAATAGCCAGTTCAGAATGAATGCTTATAAGAAAATAGAGAAGTCCCAATAAAGTAGAAAGACTCGGGGTGGCTTACATGAGGCCAAGCCCATCATGTTGTTTTGATTCATTTTATTGTGTTGTTATGTTGATGGGCTTGGCCTCATGTAAGCCATCCCGAGTCCCCGTTGGGGAGATGGTAGCTGGTGACCCGGAAACTCAAGCTAGTGCAGAATGCCGCAGCTCGGTTGCTCACAGGAGCTCCTGCGAGCTGCCCCATTACACCAATTCTGCGGGAACTGCACTGGCTTCCTATTGAGTATCGGATCACCTTCAAAGTGTTAGTCTTGACTTTTAAGGCCTTGTATGGTCTGGGTCCAGTGTACCTAAGGGACTGCCTAACCCCATGCTGTCCCATGAGAACACTTAGATCTGAAGACTGGAATCTTCTAGCCGTGCCCAATGTCAGACAATACCACCTAACTTCAGCACAGAGAAGGGCGTTCTCCATCATCGCCCTCATCCTCTGGAACGCACTACCCCCGGAGATTAGGGCCTTGCGCAATCTGTTGGCTTTTTGGAAGGCCTGCAAGTTGGTCCTATTCCGTCAGGTCTTTGAACCGTGATATGCTATCTTCTGAGTCTGTGTTTTCTTTTAGGAATAATTTTATTCTGTGGTTTTAATGGTATTGTAGATTTTGATTTTATCATGGTGTTGATGTAAGCCGCCCTGAGCCGCTGGGAGTGGCGGCTAATAAGTCTAATAAATAAAATAAAGATTATTATTATTGTATTACCTTTGTATTCTGCTGTTCCCTGTTTTGGATTAACCCTGCCTTGGATTACCTTTGTATTCTTTTGGACTCTGCTTTGAATTACTTTGTTCCTGCTGATCTTTCTACTTTATTGGGACTTCTCTATTTTCTTATAAGCATTTATTCTGGCTATTTTACTAAGCCTCAATAAAAATGATTGTTTCTCCTATTCATCGTGTGGTGTGTTTAACGCCAGAGGGTTATTCCTGTCCTGGAGTGCAACACACTCAGTATACAAATAGTGCCATACGTGGGAACGAAACAGATGTGATTATAACTTAGGAGGAAAACACTTATTTATTTATTTATTTATTTATTATTTTGATTTATATACCACCCTTCCCAAAAAGGCTCAGGGTGGTTCACAACAATGAATACACAACACAACACAGTTAAAAACAGAATAAAAACAGATTAGGACCAGAATGGAAAGCACAACCTTGAAGCTTAAACGCCTGGCAGAACAGGGTGGTCTTACAGGCCATCCTGAAGGCCTGTAACTCCGTTATTGCTCGTGCCTCTGCTAGGAGGGCACTCCACAGGATAGGTGCTACTACGGAAAAGGTGCGCTGCCGAGTCAATGACAATTGGAAAATCTTGAGTGATGGAGCCTCCAATAGGTTTTGGTCCATGGACCGTAGTGGTCTCTGGGGAATGTGCAGGGAGAGGCGGTCCTTCAGAAACAGTGGCCCCAGAACATGCAAGGCCTTAAAAGTTAGCACCAGCACTTTGAAGGCAATCTGGTACTCGATGGGAAGCAGTGCAAACGCTGGAGGACTGGTGTGATGTGGCATGTTAGGGTCACTCCAGCCAGCAGTCGAGCCGCAGCGTTTTGCACCATCTTCAGTTTACCCACAAAGGAAGGCCAATGTAAAGGGCGTTACAGTAGTCCAGTCTCGAGATGACCATGGCCTGGATTACCGCGGCTAGGTCGTCACCGGAAAGGTAGGGCGCTAGCCGTCTCGCCTGGCGCAGATGGAAAAACGCTGCTCTGCTCACCGTGGAGACCTGAGCCTCCATCGTCAGCATAGGGTCCAGTTGGACTCCCAGGCTTTTAACAAGCGGCGATGGACTAACCACCTCACCGTCCATTATTGGCAGCCGGAGCTCCCCCCCCCCCCGGACGACCCAGCCACAGGACCTCCATTTTCGATGGGTTCACCTTCAACCTGCTGGCCCGTAGCCACCCAGTCACAGCTTCCAGGCACTGATGGAAATAATCGGGTACAGAGTCCGGCCGGCCTTCCATCCTCAGCACCAGCTGGGTGTCATCAGCGTACTGATTACACTCCAGACCGAAACTATGCACCAGTCGGGCAAGTGGATGCATATAGATATTAAACAATAAAGGGGAGAGGATAGCTCTCTGGGGAACCCCACAACTTAATGGGAGTCTCCCAGAAGCCACGCCCCCCCCTCCACACATTGTCCCGGTCTTGAAGAAAGGAGGCCATCCATTTAAGGCCAGTCCCCTGTGATAAAGGAGGAAACTTCACCGTTCACTTTTGAACAGTGGCAGGGCAGGCTATCCTTTAATCCCACTGCTGCCACCAATTGTAAACAGGTTCCTAACCTCGTACTAGAGTCACTGTGGACGACTGACCACTATTACCAATTCTCACGGTTTTTCTTCACTTTATTATTAACTTTAATTAACTTGCTGCCACCATTTGTCAAGGCTTGACCACTAGATGTCAGGGGCTTTGTGAATAAACGACTTCCACAGATGTAGTGTTGAAAGTGTTTAACAGTTTATTTTACACAAATGGGCTCAAAGCTTAGATGGTTTCAAAAGAGGCTCCGAAGAGGTACAGACTTGTAAATTTAAACAATATAACACTGGGGTTTTAACTTCCCCTGATACAGTTACACACAAGTAACTACTTAATACTGGGTTACTCTCAACCCTAGGACTAAACTTGTCCTACACTTGGGTTTCTCTAAACCCACACACAGAACTGAACTGCACACTGCAGCTCCAACAGACAGCTTGCAGCTTCAGCAACTGCCAATTCCCCACTAACTCTGGTCACAGCTGCTGGCCAACTGACATTCTCCAACTGTCAGATTCAAACTGAACATTCCAAAGCCAGAGTGGCCTCTGTTGTCATGGCAACAGCCTCTGCCTAAAGCTTGCTGCTGCGAACATTCCACTGCTCACTCTCTGCAGCTTTTAAAGACTGTCCCTCCCAAACACATGAACAAACATGTAATTAACATATAAATAACCACCTCATCACACCCCCTAACTCCCGTCATGGCTAAACGGTGGGTCAATAATGCGTGATCGACCGTGTCAAAGGCTGCCGTGAGATCTAACAACACCAGCAGCGCTGACCCACCGTGGTCCAACTGGCAGCGAAGTTGGTCTGTAATGGAGACCAATGTGGTGTGTTTAAAGTCGGAGGGTTATTCCTGTCCTGGAGTGCAACACACTCAGTATACGAACGGTGCCATACATGGGAAGGAAACAGCTGTGAGTATAACTTAGGAGGAAAATACTTGGGAAAAAAAATAAGCGATTAGTGTTGGAAGACAAAAGAAAGAGACTTTTAGGGAGAGAGAAATGAAAGTGCCAGTAAAGAGATGGAATCCGTCTTTCCTTACTCCTTACAGCTCGTTTTGCTGTTGGAAATTATCGCAAGAGTTAGATAGGCAGGCACTCCATCTGCAAATTGTAAAGATGGCATCAAACTATTTGATCATTACGCTCACTGCCAAAAGTCGACATTGTATTATGCCATCTTTTTCCGCAGCACTTCCGAAGCCTCCCCTCCCACCAATTCAGCAGATCTGGGCGGGTGAGGAAGGACGAACGGCAACTGGCAAGTGCTTATAGGTAGAGGGAGGCTGAAGCACAGGAATTTTAATTCCAGCAGAATCTAATGAAGGCTGGATAATGCTGTTTAAGCAGGGGCGATGTTATCTCTCCGTTCCTCAGTATGGCAATACAGATAAAATTGCCCTCATTTCATCTGAAAACAAGATAAGGGACTCAACAGAGACAGAATCTCAATGCGTGGATGGGAATGCATTTCAACCATGGCTGCAAAAGAAAGGACTTCACAAGGATTTTGAGTTTCCCTGCCTTGCTAGAGAGCTTGGCAATGCAAAAAGGAAAGCTCGCCAATTAACGTAGGCGGAAACAATTGGAGAACAATTGTGTCTGGGGTTATAATCCTGCCCTCCTTCTTCTGACACAGGGAAGATCCCAGAGAGACTAGCAGACCTCAAGCAACAGGCACACTGGGGTAGAATATGGTCTTCCTAAAAATCCTTGCCTCCCCATAGATCAGGCATGGGCAAACTTGGGGCCTCCTAGTGTTTTGGACTCCAACCCCCACCATACCCAACAGCCTCGGGCCATTTCCTTTTTCCTTTTCCCCCTCAGCCGGAAGAGTGGAAGGGAAGAGGAAGGGAGGGATGAGAGAAGGAAGGAAAGACAGAAGGAAGGGAAGGAAGGAAGGAGAAAGAGAGATGGAGGAGGAGGAAAGGAGAGGAAGAGGGAGATGGAAGGAGGGAGGAAAAGAGGAAGAGGAAGGACAAAAGGAAGGGAGGGAGGAGAAAGAGAGATGGAAGGATGGGAGGAAAGAGGGAAGGAAAGATAAAAGGGAAGGAAGGGACAAAAAGGAGGGAAGGATGGGAAGGAGAAAGGAGAGGAGGAAGACAAAGAGGAGGAAGAGGAAGGAAGGAAAAAGGAAGGAAGGGAAGGAGGAAGAGAGGAAGGAAGGGAAGGAAAGAAGGAAGAGGAAGGAAGGAAGGAGGGAAGGAAGGAAGGACAAAAGAGATGGAAGGAAGGAAGGAAGGAGAAAGGAATGGGAAGGAAAGAGGGAAAGGAAAGAAGGAAAGGGAGGAAAGAAGGAAGGAAAGAAGGAAGAGGGAAGAAGGAAGGAAGGAGATGGGAGGGAAGGAGGAGGAAGAGAGAGGGAAGGAAGGGGAGGGAAGGAAAGAGGAAGGAAAGAAAAAGGGGGGAAGGAAGGAAGGAGAAAAGGAAGGAAGGGGACAAAACGGAAAGAAAAGGGAGAGGAAGGGGAAGGAAGGGAAAGACAAACGGGAAGGAAGGAAGGAAGGAAGGAGAAAGAGAGAGGGAAGGAGGAAGGGAAGAGGGAAGAAGGAAAGACAAATGGGAAGGAAGGAAGGAAAGACAAAGAGGAAGGAAGGGATGGAAGGGGGGAGGAGAGGGAGAGGGAAGGAAGGGACAAAGGAAGGAGGAGAAAAGATGGAAGGAGGGAGGAAGGAAGGAAGGAGAAAGAGAGAAGGAAAGAAAGGAAAGAAAGAAAAGATAAAAGAGGAGAGAGGGAGATCAAAGAGAGATGGAAGGAGGACAGGAAGAGGAAAGGAAGAGGGAAGGAAAGACAAATGGGAAAGAAGGAAGGAAGGAGAAAGAGAGAGGGAAGGAGGGAGGAAAGAGGAAAGGAAAGACAAAAGGGAAGGAAGGAAGGAGAAAGAGAGAGGGAAGGGGGAAGGGAAGAAGGAAAGACAAACGAGAAGGAGGGAAGGAGAAAGAGAGAGGGAAGGAGGAAAGGAAGAAGGAAAGACAAGTGGGAAGGAAGGAAGGAAGGAGAAAGAGAGAGGGAAAGAGGGAGGAAAGAGGGAAGGACGAAAGGGTGGAAGGGAAGGGAGGGAGAATGAGGAAGGAAAGTATGGAAGGAGAAAGGAAAAAGAAGAATGAAAAGAAGGAAGGGTGGAAGAGAATGAAAGGAGGGATGGGAGAAGGAAGGAAAAAGGAAAGGGAAGGAAGGAAAGAGAAAGGAAGAGAGGGGAAGAGGGAGGAAAGAAGGAAGAGTGGAAGGAAGGAAGGAGGGAGGGAGAAAGAGGGAGGGAAGGAGGAAGGAAAGAGAGAAGGAAGGAAGGATAGGGTGATGAGAGAGAGGAGGGCCCGGGAAAAGAGCCCAAGGGGCCACATGTGGTTCCCGGGCCTGGGCTTGCCCGTACTTGATGAGAATGGTGTTGTTTCACTCGAAGATCAGTTGTACTTTCCCCGCGCTTCCTTGCCTTTTTGTGGGGCCTAATACTACATTACACATGGAACGTAAATTAAAGCCATGCTCCTCCACGCCACCGTGTTCAGAAGTACCTCTGTCCTTCATCAAGATCCTTTCACAACCCTTCACTGAGGAATAAGGCTTAATTAAGCAAAGGTCACGTGCAAGGTTAATTAGTCGCTTCCTCCATGCGGCATTTTATTGCTTTTCCTCCCGCACAGCAGCAACATTACTGACAAATAGATCCTTAACTACGCCCCTAATTATCCAGCGCTTGTTCTCCGTGGTTGAGGCACAGTTTAATTATTGATTCAGTCCCATTTTTTCATCACTTAAAAAGAAACAATATTTTTTTTGTAATGATTAGTACATTTTATCTTCATAACATCCCTGTGAAATTTGTCAAGCTATAATATGTCCGAAATCCAAATAAAGAAAATAAATGTGTGTTTGTTCAGGTATATTCGTGAGTAAATGGGCTTTGTGTGTCTGTATACTCGAGTGTAAGGAAGTACTAGCCTGTGTAGTTTTACAGTTAGTTGCAAGGTCTGAGTACAGCTCATTAATCAGGCTCACCTGGGCTAATTGAGTGGGTGGAGTTTGGGGGCTATAATTTTCCCATGTTGCTCACTGTGTTTGTTAACGGTTCAAAACGAGGGAAGGGAAGCTGAGGATGCTTTTTGGAGGTGCCTGCCTGCTCAAACCGCAGGCCCGGATTACCCATGAGGCCACCCTAGGCCATGGCCTAGGGCAGCACCTTTGGGGGAGCAGCAGATCCGGACCCCCAAAAAAGTTTTTTTAAAAATTCCCCCAAAAAAATCCCAAAAAAAGGGCGCAGGCGTGCGGCGGCGTAAGTGCCATCCACGGCCGCCCCCCCCCTTTTGCTCTGCTCTCCTCGGCTCTGCCCCCGCCCTCGGCTCCGCCCCGCCCCGGCTCCGCCCCCGCCTCCTCGCCAGAGGAGAGGAGGAAGAAGCCCCACCCGGAGCTGATGCGGGGGGCCTCCCACGGCTCCTCCCTCCCTCCTAAAGCCGTCATGACTCATGCCGGCCTGAAAAGGGCGATTTCGGCCGCTTCTCAGGCCGGCATGGTGGCTTTAGGAGGGAGGGAGGAGCCGTGGGGAGGCCTCGCATCGGCTCCGGGGGTGGGGCTTTCCTTCCTCCTCCTCCTCGTGCCGACAAGGAGCCGGGGTGGAGCCAGGGGCGGGGAGGAGCCGGGGACAGGGAGGGGCAGATGCGGGGGCAGAGCCTTTGGCCTAGGGTGCCAAAAGGGCCTGATCCAGGCCTGCCCATGACGCTGCCCTTTCGGTGGAGGCAGGAGAAGAGACAGGGCTGCTGGCGCACGCCTGGCCTCCGAGCCGCCCCTCTTCGTCCTGTTGCGCCGAAATCTGAGGAGGAATACACGGGAGCCGTGGGTGGCGAGGCTGGGGATCTGCAGGGGCTCAGATCCCCCTCATTGGTTGTCCGGCGTGGATGGCGGGAAGCCGTCCATGCCACCCCAGGGGCTTCTGGGGGGAAGAAGCCCCTCAGGCAAGAAGATAGCGTGGGAGCAATGCTGGCCCGCAAACCGCATGGCCAGTAAGACTGCCATGCCCAATGTTCTGTATCAGAACTTAGAGCTGATGTGGTCTATCCAATGCAATTTTTTGAATCAGCACCCCAAAGAACCAAACGGAGCCTAAAGTTGGCCAAAAACCGATTTGTATCCCTTATGGTACTAATGTTGGAGAGTGGTCCCTGGTCAAAATGGTCCTTGGTCAAGTGGTCACTGGTCAAAAAAAGGTTGGGAACCACTGACCTAAAACAGTGTTTTTCAACCTTTTTTGAGCTGTGGCACATTTTTTACATTTACAAAATCCTGGGGCACACCACCAACCAAAATGACACAAAATGACACTCTAACACAGTCATACATATAGTTAATATATTTCTAAATGTATTTATACACTCAGTGTGAAACCTGGGCCTGTTTTGATGAACACAACATATATATGACTTCCTCTCACATACTTATACATGGCTATCATGTCTTCTCTCAGCCTTCTCTTCTTCAGGCTAAACATGCCCAGCTCTTCAAGCCGCTCCTCATAGGGCTTGTTCTCCAGACCCTTGTGAAATTTCACCCTGAGTGAAACTTGCTTCCCTGTTAACTATGGATATCATGAAGCTGTTATAAACAGCCCTGGCATTGCGCGGAGCCCTTCCTTTGCCTCAGGGAGGATCTTTGGGGAGGGAAATAGGGAGAAAGAGCTGCTAGGAAGGGGAAGAGTGCCAATTTCCCACGGCACACCTGATGATCGCTCACGGCACATTCGTGTGCCATGGCACACTGGTTGGGAAACACTGACCTAGAAGATACTATCAGGGTCAAGGCATTTTATGCTTTCCCCTCTGCATGGGTACCTGTCAATTGTGCAGGAGGTGGCTTCATGGCTGATAGATGACGAATACGTCTTCCAGTCCCCATCCGGCAGCTCTTTCGTTTGCACCGTGAAGTAGCGTATCGGTGAAGATCCGTCGCTTCCAGGAACCCAGTGCAGCTGCAAACTCCGGGATGTCACTTCAGACTGGGGGACCTTCAATTCCCTTGGAGGAGCTGGCCGCTCTGAAAATTAAAGACAAACCCTTGATTATTACAAAATATTCAAGCTAGTCCAACCGTAAGACCTTAATAGGTCTCCTTCACAACTTGTACAGCTCAGCCCTACTACACTTGCATATTGCTACAAAACATCGAATTTTTCAATCTTCCAGGGAGGCCCTGCTCTCACTCCCACCTTCGTCGCAAATACGTTTGGTGGGGACGAGGGGCAGGGCCTTTCTCGGTGGTGGCCCCTTGCCTGTGGAACTCACTCCCCCGCAAAATTAGGTCAACGTCTTCCCTCCTTTCCTATAAGAAAAGGTTGAAGACGTGGCTATGGGACTAGGCATTTGGTTAGACATTTGGGTAGCAAGCAGACAATAAAATGATAACAATGCTATAGAACAGGGCTGTCCAACTTCTACCGGACCTGTGGCCGGAATTCCAGTTACTGATGACCTGGGGGGCCGAAGGGTCTGCCTCCGCCCCCTGGCTCCGCCCCTCCCCGGCCCCACCCCAGCTCCGCCCCTCCCCGGCTCCGCCCAGGCCTCCGCCCCCCCCCGGCTCCACCCCCCCCCCGGCCCCTCCCCGGCTCCGCCCTCTCGCCCTGGAGGTGTCTGTGGAGGACACCGGGGCCTTGAGATAGAGATGAACACCAAAATCCCAGTCTCAAGTCCCAGTCCCTGCTTTGAACTGGATTATATTGCAGTGTGGACTCAGGAGATGAACACCATATAACTCAGAATATCCAGGCAGGAAACCCCACAAAACCTGCTTTGAACTGGATTATATTGCAGTGTGGATTCAGGGCCCTTCACACAGCCATATAACCCAGAATACCTGCTTTGAACTGGATTATCGGAGTCCACACTCATATAATCTGGTTTAAAGCAAATAACATGGGATTTTATTCAGATGTGTGGAAAGGAAGTCAAATAAGAAGCCAGGGCCCTTCCACACAGGCCTATAACCCTGAATGATAAGGCATAATATTCATTCTGCCTCTGCTAATAATAATAACAACAACAGGTTCCTGGAGTAGGAGACCTCCAAGGGCCATCCAGGGCCATCCAGTCCAATCTCTTTCTGCCATAAGGGGAAAACACAATCAAAGCATTCCTCACAGATGACCATTCAGCCTCTGATGATGATAATAATAATAATATTAATTACAATGGGTTCCTAGAATAGAGAGACTTCTGCCAAGGGGGCCATCCAGTCCTACCTCCTTCTGCCATAAGGGGAAAACACAATCAAAGCATTCCTCAGCCATGTTGAATCAAAGCCATGTTGAATCAAACTCTCATGAGAGCAACAGAAAGTACTGAACCTTGAGTTTGGGAGTTGTAGTTCTCCTCCATCCAGAGAGCACTGTGGACTCAAATAATGATGGATCAGGACCAAACTTGGCACGAAGCCTCAGAAGAGGAGGAAGCCGGAAAGGGAATGGATGAGCACCCCCGTGCTCGAACTCGGCCCGCCCCTTTTTCACTCTGGCCACGCCCCCTCTCACTCGTGCACTCTCTTTCTCCTTCCCTCTTTCCTTCAGGTGGTGGAAGGGGGAAGGACTGAAAGGGGGAAAGAGAGAAAGAAGGAGGGGGAGGGCGAGGGGGGGAGGGAGGGAGGGAAGTAGGAGGAGGAGGAAGAGAGCCTGCTCCTCCTCCCTGCCCCGCACCTCCCCCCCCCCCCCGCCACGAAAAAAATAAATAAAAAATATTCCAAAAAATATTCCAAAAAAATATTCCAAAAAAATATTTTTTTAAAAAAAATTTAATCTTAAAAGGCAGATATCTTGCAGGAGGGTAGGGGGCCGTGGGGAAGGGGCTGGGGGGCCGTATACGGCCCGGGGGCCGCCAGTTGGGCAGCCCTGCTATAGAAAACGGACTGTGGACTGGCTTCGGATTAAGTTGGGATTCCTGAACTTGGACTATTTGTACTTTTTAAATGGTTTTTAATCTGATGAATGTATTTATTATGCAACTGTTGTTTTTATTGATTATATATGTTGGACTAATTGCAGCTTCTGAGCAGTCTTCAGAGGCAACCCCATGTAGAGAGTGTTGCGGTAGTCTATACAGGATGTAACCAGAGTGTGGACCACCATGGCCAAGTCAGATTTCCCAAGGTACGGGAGCAGCTGGCGGACAAGGTTGCCCAATGGCTAAGTGGCAATTTGAGTCCTGCCATTTGTATTGCTCGAATGCTCAATCCAATGTACCATGGTAGCTCTCTATCTCTTTATTGCAGTTATATACTGCTTTTCACACCTCTGGTGAGACTCAAAGCGGTTCCCAACAAAATCAATGGCAAAATTCAATGCCTTACATCAGTGTTTTTCAACCTTTTTTGAGCCGCGGCACATTTTTTGCATTTACAAAATCCTGGGGCACACCACCAAGCAAAATGACACAAAATGACACTCTAACACAGTAATACATATAGTTAATATGTTTTAAAATGTATTTATACACTCACTTAGTGTGAAACCTGGATATCTATTTTGAACACAAAATAGATATCCTGGCAGGAATGGTGGAGGGACACACACGAAGCTCTTGCTCAACATCTGTCAGTCTCTCTTAAAGAATTTGCCTGTTTCTCATTGTTTGTACATAAGTGTACAAAATAGTCAGTCAGCTTGTTTGGAACGGAATGGTGTTTCATTTGGAGATGGCCTTTGGAGATGGCGTTTAAGCTTGCTTGGCACCATGGCGCTATTGGACAGTTTCTCACCACACACCAAGCACAGAGGCGTTGGTGCCGTTGCATCCCCGGTGAAAGTGAATCCAAATGAAAGATAGCTTTTGCTGTATTGCCTCGAGCTCACCGTCTTTTCTTTTTTCTTTTGTCCACCACTCATATTGGGGCCTTCATCTGTGTCGTAATTTTGTCCAGGGCCCTGCTCTGCATTTGCATTTTCCCTTCTCAAAAACTTCTCCATCGCTATCACTTGCTTGTCTTGCTGTGATCCCAAATTGCCACTGTCACTTGACGCGCAGCTGCAGCACTAACTCTAACTTTGTTTACTTAGCCGTGTCTTAGCAAATCCAAGATGGCGCGACCATAGCACTCTCGTGTCACTTCTTAGGTGACGCGAGAGTGCTATGGTTCAATTTCTTAAAGGGACAGATGTGCCTTATAGTTTATATATGAATGAAGTTTGAAAATAATTTCCCACGGCACACCTGATGATCTCTCATGGCACACTTGTGTTCCACAGCACTCTAGTTGAAAATCACTGTTTTAAACTAGCCACACGTTGCTGTGGCCCAATCAGTGTATATATGTTTTGTGTGTATATATATCTGTGTATTAGGCATGGTTTAGAACCCAAAAATAGGTAATCAAAAATCTAATGGGGGGGGGGGGGGGTTGATTAGTAATAGGAAGACTTACAAAAAAATTTCCTAAAATTTCTAAAATGTAACTTAATTACTAACGAAATTCGTTAGTAGTTCGTATGCCAGCGCATGCGCATTCCAGATGGTTTTGGCCTACAACTCCCAGAAATCCTAACAGCTGGTAAATTGGCTGGGATTTCTGGGAGTTGTAGGCCAAAACTTGAATAAATCACACTGAATTCTAGATGGGACTCTCCAAACAGGAAGGAGGGGGGGGAGGGAGGGGGTATTCTATTCTTGGAAGCAGCAAAAGAAAAGGAGGAGGAGCCCCCGCTCCTCGCTGCCTCTCTCTCACCCCGTTCCCGAGGGAGCGAGGGCCCAAGTTTGCCCAGGCTGGTCATATACCTACATTCCATGCACATGCAATAATACAGCAGTAATAACAATGGGTATAAGAAGAGGTAAAATTCAAACCGAAGTATTCTGACTTGTCCCTCCTCATGCGGTGCAAACGGGCTCTTCTCTGTGAGCCCGGGAAAAGCCAGCGTTTTCTGCTTGGGTGCACACACATACATATTCTTTGGGGGGTTTTCCCGGGCTAATAAGAGAAGAGCCCGTTTGCACCGCATGAGGAGAGACCAGTCAGAATACTTCGGTTTGAATTTTACCTCTTGTTATTGTTATTACTGCTGTATTATTGCATGTGCATGGAATGTAGGTATGACCAGTTGGATTACTTATAATATTAGGCACTTACAGTAGCATTCATTCTATTATACATTAGGTTGGTTTCTCACCCCAATACTCTTTGATGCTTTAGATCCTGGCAGGCAGGAGAGGCAGGGAAGCCTGGAAAAATGTAAACAGAGAGGTTTCCTCAGAAGTAAATCCACAAAGGAGGGCCCTTCATCCAAAGTGCCCTCCTCTGCAGATTTACTTCTGAGTAAACCTCTCTGTTTACATTTTTTCCAGGCTTCCAGCCGAAAGAAGGAGCGAGTTTAGGGCTTGCCTTGCCATAATACTTATTGGCAAGGGAGGCGGGAGGGTGGTGAGAGAAGGAGGGTGCCCCCTTACGACCTAATAACGACACTTAAGAAAATCCTGGCCCCGAAGTTCGAAAAAGAAAGTCCACTTCCTGGTTGTCGTTCCAGGTGCGGAAATACTCGAAAGTAGCATTTCTTACGAATTTCTTACGAAACGAATCATTTTCATAACTTTTTTCTCATGCCTACTGTGTATATATGTGTTTTTGCGTATTTGCTGTAATATATATTTTTTTATATTTTTAAGTCTCTTCAGCTGTGTTTTTCAGTGTTTTTATGAATGATGGTCACTTGTTGACCTGATAAGTGCCTTGTGTCCAAATTTGGTGTCACTTCATCCAGTGGTTTTTGAGTTATGTTAATCCCACAAACGAACATTACAGTTTTATTTATATAGATGTTGTCACTCAGAGTTTACATCCAGAAGGGAATCAATACAGGCTGGGACTATCAAGCTAACAGATGAAGTGAACTTTGTCAAAGAAGGCCCTGAATTCTGATTTGGATTGACAAGTATGAGACTGCAGTTGCCTTGTTTTAGGCTGGCTATCTTGGTATTCCTCTCAGGAGCTTGTCCTATGCACTGTTCCCAGCTGTCATCTCATATCCTTGTTTTGTACAGTCCGTTGGGTGTTCCCTACCTATACAGACATGGCTTTCATTTTTAAAGCTAGAGAAAAGAAATAGGGAGGAGCCCAGGGCAAAGAGGCGAAGCAAAGGAGAAAGATGTATTTATACACTCAGTGTTAGAACAGTGTTTTTCAACCTTTTTTTGAGCTGTGGCACACTTTTTACATTCACAAAATCCTGGAGCACACCACCAACCAAAATGACACAAAATGACACTCTAACACAGTAATACATATAGTTAATATGTTTTTAAATGTATTTATACACTTAGTGTGAAACTTGGGCCTGTTTCGACAAGAACACAACATAGATATCCTGGCAGGAATAGCAGAAAGACACAAACTTTCCACACAGAACTCCCATAACCAAGAGAAAATGCTATAAGAGTTTGGTGGGCATTGATCTTGAGTTTTGGAGTTGTAGTTCACCTATATCCAGAGAGCACTGTGGACTCAAAAAATGTTGGATCAGGACCAAACTTGGCATGAATACTCAATATGCCCAAAATGTGAACACAGATGGAGTTTGGGGGAAATAGACCTTGACATTTGGGAGCTACAGTTTCTGGGATTTATAGTTAACACACAATCAAAGAGCATCCTGAACTCTTGCAACAATGGAATTGAACCAAACTTGGCATATTGAACTCTCATAACCAACAGAAAGTACTGAAAGGGTTTGCTTGGGAATTGACCTTGAGTTTGGAAGTTGTAGTTTACCTACACCCAGAGAGCACTGTGGACTCAAACAATGTTATGTTATGTTGTTGTTTGTTTTCTATCCAGAATCACAATGTTGGAAGGAGGCTCACCACTTTAAGGTCCCTAAAACAGGCATGGGAAAACTTCAGCCCTCTGGGTGCTTTGGACTCCAACTCCCATCATTCCTAACAGCCTGGGGCCCTTTCCTGCTTAAGTGGCTGGGGGGGGGAGGGAAAGGGTCTGAGGCTGCTAGGAATGGTGGGAGTTGGAGTCCAAAACACCTGGAAGGTCCAAGTTTGCCCATGCCAGCTTTCGACAGAGACCTCTTCCTCCCTGTTCGCGCCCTTTCTTCCCCCTCCTGCCCAACACTTACTTTTTCTTCTACACTGCCGCTTCTGCCACCATTTTGATCCGAGGGGGCAGCGTGAGCGTGTTCAGGTGGGATGGGGGGAGGGAGGAAGACGTGACCCGTGCGGGCGCTACTGCGCAGACTCGCCCCATAGCAAAGCGAGGCAAAGCGAGCAGAGCGAGGCTGGGAAGAAGGGAGCCCGAGTGGAGAAGAAAAAGTGTTCGGCAGGAGGGGGAAGAAAGGGGATTGGAGGTTCCCATTTCCCACGGCACACTTGATGATCGCTCACGGCACACTGGTTGGGAAACACTGGCTTAGGAGGTAGACTATAAAATAAATATTTTTTTGGCACTCTTAATGTGTATGTTCCCTTCCTCCAACAACAGTACAGAGAGTCTTCTGAAAGCATCAAGGGTTTGTTTAAATCAATCCATGTATTGATCTGAAGTATAATAATAGAAAAGAAGAATGAAACTAGGACATGATTATCGTGTCAAACACATGTGGTTCTCCCCACAGATTACTAGAGGAATCCTGTTTTGCCCATTCTTTCTTTCTTTCCCGTCTCCTTGTTAGTCGTGATATTGTTCCACTTTAGCTGCCATGACAACATTCTGTGGAGTTTCGACTCTAAACTGGCTCTGCAACTTGGGCGACCTCAAAAACACCGAAAATCAAATGTTGGAGTGACTAGCATAAATTCAAAGTGCTGGTTATTAGCTTTAAAGACTATTTGACGAATCTCATCTCCTGCTACAGACCAACCCAGACAATGCGGACATCAGAGGAGGCCCTGCTCTTGGTCCCACCCCTGTCCCAAGCATGGCTGGTAGGAATGATGGAAAGGGCCTGCTCCATGGCCACCCCCAACCAGGCCCGGATTAACCCCTTTTGGCGCCCTAGGCCACACTTTGGAATTACGCCCCCTTTAAGCCAACCTCTACCGCACACACTCCTCCCCCCCCACCCGGGAATGGGCCGGGCAGCAGATGTCACACCTCAAGGGCCTCAGGCGCCACTTTTGCTTCAGCGAAGTTCCAGCCAAGGGATCAAGAGTACAACTTTCAAACCAGCTTGCTTTGCTCAAACCTTGCTAGGGCCTCCCGTGCCTTTCCCGTGTGAAGAGTAGGGATGCAAGCATAACATAGGCCTTCAAGGCTGTACCATCACGGCCACCCCTGATAATGGAAGCGGGCCGCGGGAGTAACAAGCCTGACTCCCCGGCCTAGCTGGCCCTCGCTAATGAGCTCCGCATTCCTAGAGGACTGAGTTCACAAAACATACTAAGGATCATCAATCTTAGCTTTTGACTAAGGAACACTATATCTGCTTTGAAGACCCCTATGCCAGTGTCTTGTACCAACAACGCATTTGAGTAAAGATCTTGTGGGTAAGGCCAGTCGGGCCTTCCACCAAGCCACGCCAGTCAGCCTACTGCGGGCTGACTTGTTCCAGTGTTGCCTTGCTCCAGTTCATCG
>JARBWK010000011.1:115583236-115666572 GCA_030556195.1 Anolis apletophallus | reverse complement strand
TTTTTTTCTCATGCCTACTGTGTATATATGTGTTTTAGTATTTGCTGTATTATATATATATATATATATATATATATATATATATATTGGCTTTTGAGTCTCTTCAGCTGTGTTTTTAATGAATGATGGTCACTTGTTACCTGATAAGTGCTAGGCCCAAATGGCGCTCACTTCATCCAGTGGTTTTTGAGTTAATGTTAATCCCTACAAAACGAACATTACAGTTTTATTTATATAGATGTTGCCACTCAGAGTTTACATCCAGAAGGGAATCAATACAGGCTGGGACTATCAAGCTAACAGATGAAGTGAACTTTGTCAAAGAAGGCCTCTGATTCTGATTTAGAGTGGACAAGTATGAGACTGCAGTTGCCTTGTTTTTTAGGCTGGCTATCTTGGTATTCCTCTCAGGAGCTTGTCCTATGCACTGTTCCCCAGCTGTCATCTCATATCCTTGTTTTGTACAGTCCGTTGGGTGTTCCCCTACCTATACAGACATGGCTTTCATTTTTAAAGCTAGAGAAAAGAAATGGGAGGAGCCCCGGGCAAGAGGCGAAGCAAAGGAGAAAAGATGTATTTATACACTCAGTGTTAGAACAGTGTTTTTCAACCTTTTTTTTTTGAGCTGTGGCACACTTTTATATTACAAAATCCTGGAGCACACCACCAACCAAAAATGACACAAATGACACTCTGACAGTAATACATATAGTTAATGTTTTTAAATGTATTTATACACTTAGTGTGAAACTTGGGCCTGTTTCGACAAGAACACAACATAGATATCCTGGCAGGAATAGCAGAAAGACACAAACTTTCCACAGAAACCCCATAAACAAGAGAAAATACTATAAGAGTTTGGTTGGCATTGACCTTGAGTTTTGGAGTTGTAGTTCACCTATATCCAGAGAGCACTGTGGACTCAAACAATGTTGGATCAGGACCAAACTTGGCATGAATACTCAATATGCCCAAAATGTGAACACAGATGGAGTTTGGGGAAAATAGACCTTGACATTTGGGAGCTACAGTTTCTGGGATTTATAGTTAACACACAATCAAAGAGCATCCTGAGCTCTTGCAACAATGGAATTGAACCAAACTTGGCATATTGAACTCTCATAACCAACAGAAAGTACTGAAAGGGTTTGCTTGGGAATTGACCTTGAGTTTGGAAGTTGTAGTTTACCTACACCAGAGAGCACTGTGGACTCAAACAATGTTATGTTATGTTGTTGTTTGTTTTCTATCCAGAATCACAATATTGGAAGGAGGCTCACCACTTTAAGGTCCCTAAAACAGGCATGGGAAAACTTCAGCCCTCTGGGTGCTTTGGACTCCAACTCCCACCATTCCTAACAGCCTGAGGCCCTTTCCTGTTTAAGTGGCTGGGGGGGGGGGGACGGGCCTGAGGCTGCGCGGAATGGTGGGAGTTGGAGACCAAAAACACCTGGAAGGTCCAAGTTTGCCCATGCCAGCTTGACAGAGACCTCTTCCTCCCTCTTCCCCTTCGCGCCCTTTCTTCCCCCTCCTGCCCAACACTTACTTTTCCTTCTACACTGCCGCTTCTGCCGCCATTTTGACCCGTGGGGGCAGCGTGAGCGTGTTCAGGAGGGGAGGGGGGGGAGGAAGACGTGACCCGTGGCGGGCGCCTGCGCAGACTCGCCCCATAGCAAAGCGAGGCAAAGCGAGCAGAGCGAGGCTGGTAAGAAGGGAGCCCGAGTGGAGAAGAAAAAGTGTTCAGCAGGAGGGGGAAGAAAGTGGATTGGAGGTTCCCATTTCCCACGGCACACTTGATGATCGCTCACGGCACACTAGTGTGCCACGGCACACTGGTTGGGAAACACTGGCTTAGGAGGTAGACTATAAAATAAATATTTCTTTGGCACTCTTAATGTGTATGTTCCCTTCCTCCAACAACAGTACAGATATTCTTCTGAAAGCATCAAGGGTTTGTTTAAATCAATCCATGTATTGATCTGAAGTATAATAATAGAAAAGAAGAATGAAACTAGGACATGATTATCGTGTCAAACACATGTGGTTCTCCCAACAGATTACTAGAGGAATCCTGTTTTGCCCATTCTTTCTTTCTTTCCTGTCTCATTGTTAGTCGTGATATTGTTCCACTTTAGCTGCCATGACAACATTCTGTGGAGTTTCGACTCTAAACTGGCTCTGCAACTTGGGCGACCTCAAAAACACCGAAAATCAAATGTTGGAGTGACTAGCAGAAATTCAAAGTGCTGGTTAATAGCTTTAAAGGCTATTTGACGAATCTCATCTCCCGCTACAGACCAACCCAGACAATGCGGACATCAGAGGAGGCCCTGCTCTTGGTCCCACCCCTGTCCCAAGCATGGCTGGTAGGAATGATGGAAAGGGCCTGCTCCATGGCCACCCCCAACCCGGCCCGGATTCAACCCTGTTGGCGCCCGAGGCCACACTTTGGAATTCCGCCCCTTTAAACCAACCTCTACCGCACACACTCCTCCCCACCCACCCGGGAAAGGGCCGGGCAGCAGATGTCACACCTCAAGGGCCTCAGGCGCCACTTTTGCTTCAGCGAAGTTCCAGCCAAGGGATCAAGAGTACAACTTTCAAACCAGCTTGCTTTGCTCAAACCTTGCTAGGGCCTCCCGTGCCTTTCCCGTGTGAAGAGTAGGGATGCAAACATAACATAGGCCTTCAAGGCTGTACCATCACTGCCTCCCCTGATAATGGAAGCGGGCCGCAGGACTAACAAGCCTGACTCCCCGGCCCAGCTGGCCCTCGCTAACGAGCTCCGCATTCCTAGAGGACTGAGTTCACAAAACATACTAAGGATCATCAATCTTAGCTTTTGATGGGCGACGCAACTAAGGAACACTATATCTGCTTTGAAGACCCCTATGCCAGTGTCTTGTACCAACAACGCATTTGGGTAAAGATCTTGTGACTATGAAGATTGCCTCCAACCCTTCTTGCCTATACTTACCTATTATCAATAAAACCGTGTTGTACCTCAGCTGTTGTGTGGTTTATCCAGGGGGGTCAGGTTGCCAAGGCCTCAGAGGGCAATAGCAGAGCAGGAAGGCCAAGGCCACCAGGAGGCTCCAGCAAGCGCTTCCCATGGTCAGGCGGAAGGAGGAATGTCCCGGGCAGCCAAGAGCCAGGGGCCGGGCTGGGCCACCTCGAGGAAAGCATTTAAAAGGCCAGCCTCTGAAGCGGGGAGGGAGAAGAAAGAACCAAAGGGAGGGGAGCGGGAGGACGGGGTGGGGGAGGGAGGGGCAATAGTGGGAGGAAGTGGGGGAGGAAAAAAAGACACCTTCCCCGCGAACAGACCCTCCTCTCTTTCTCTCTCTCCGTCAGCACCATCGGGGAAACTGAGGCAACTGAAAACGGACCCTCTCGAATGGCTAGGAAGCTAGCCCACTCACCCACCCACCCGCCCATTTTGGGGTAGAAAAAAAAGGCTATTTCTGGCTCCGCAATGAAAGGGGGAGAGAGGCGGAGGCGTGGAGAAGCGCGCACAAGGGAGCAGGGGGGGCACACGTGTCTCGCGCTTGCCCACTCTCTTGCTCACACGCTCGCTCGGAAGGCAGGCTCCCCGTTTGCTCCTGGGTGATGTTGTTTCCAAGTTGCTGTTCTTTCTGCATTGTCGTTTCTCTTCAAGACCCGTTCGGCGTGTCCTCTCGAAAGAGGTTGCAGCATTGTGGATAGTGCATCTCCATGCCTCCCGATGTGAGGCCAGGGTGGACCATTTTTGGTGACCAATCTGGCCGAGCCTGAGATGTTATTTCAGGGAGTCCATATATCTCTTTTTTGGGGCGCCTCTCTTGCGCTGACCCGTGGCGAGTTCACCATAGAGTAGTATCTTTGGGAGGAGGTGGTCCTCCATCCTAGAGACGTACCCTGCCCAACGCAGTTGTGTTTTCAATAGCATGGCTTCAATGCTGGTGATCCCTGCTTGCTCAAGGACAGCGACATTAGTCACGTAGTGTATATTTAGGATTGTGCGAAGGCAGCGCTGATGAAAGCGTTCGAGGAGTCGTAGGTGTTGGTGATAAGTGACCCATGTTTCAGACCCATATAGGAGAATAGACAGTATGATAGCTCTGTACACACTGATTTTGGTGCTTTGTCTCAGGTGTTTGTTATTCCAGACTCTTTTGTGAAGCCTTCCAAATGAACTATATGCCTTTGCTAATCTGTGATCTATCTCTTTATCAATCTTGGCGTCTGAAGAGATGATGCCTCCCAGGTAGGTGAACTGCTGAACGGACTTAAGCACAGATGTGCCTATGCTGACGTGAGGATGATGGTGTTCTTCCTGTGGTGCGGGCTGGTAGAGGACTTCCTACTTATTATTATTATGTCCCAAAGAGTTATAGCTGCCACAGGTGTTCTCTTTTATAATTGCAAACCTTTCTTTCCTAAAGAGTTCAGGCCAATGTTGGTGGTTAACACACCTTTCCTATTGGTCGAAGAAATTAAGTGGAGGAAGAGATGGAGGGCATAGGATTGTTCCGTACCACATCCCCCTTCCCATCCCTAGGAATGCTACCTGAGCATGGGTAATATTATTTTCCCTTTACCTACAAGTATTAATGGGTTAATATCTGACATTTGAAGTTTTTCTTTTAAAAATGGAACTCAATAGCTGATGCTTGAAGACAGACATTCTCTCAAGATCTTGAAGTTTCACACTGACTCAAGCTGGTCAATCCCAGGCTTGGCTGACTTCCTGCCCTATCTTATCCTAGCAAAGAAGCTGCCTGTGCAATCTTCACACTTGACTGTATACAATGCTTTTCCTTCCCACAGTCACTGCACACCTTTGTGGACAAAACGGACCTCTCGAGAAACCTACGCACTTCAGACGTATCTTTTCCAGCATTCCATCACCTGGGATCATGAAAATATAACTCATGCCCAGCACAATTATTCGGGATAATTCGGTCGCTGGCCATGGTCCCTACCATCCCAAAAAATGATGATCAGGCCCTTACTGCTGAGGATTTCTCGACCTATTTTGCAGACAAGTTCTTGTCCCTCCGCCGGGGCCTTCCAGCCACAATTGATACAGTGAGCAAACTTGAGACTCCGTGGCCACTCGCTGGGACCACCTTCGACCGATTCCAGCCGCTGGACGCAGAGGCTGTCAATAGGATTGTTGCTGTATCTAGACCAGGGGTGGGCAATTATTTTTTCCAAGGGGCCACACGAGAGCCAAAAAATATTATGGAGGGCCGCACCTAAAGGCAGAGCTGCGTGCTAATCTACATAATTTATTTATTTATTCACTTACTATATTTACTATATATTACACATCATTAATATTAACATATTAATATATCAAGAAATATTCATATATATTAGTATTAAATCATAATTATTATATTATCTATTATATAAATGGGTTCATTGTGATTATATACAACACAGAAACACAATACTTAACAGAAATTATATTATTCCCCCAAAACCTAAAAGGCCCACAAAACAACGAATAAAAATAAAACTACATTTACCAGCATCCTCCGGGGCAGCCAAAGACTCACCCAGCCTCTACATTCTGAACAACATGATTGGCTGCCTATAATTTGCAAAAACTGCAATGGCCACCAACATGAAAATAACCATAATAAACTGCCAAAACAGAATAAGGAAAAGGCCTTGCCAATCCCCAACACAAACACCCAAATCACTTCCAACCAAAAATCACCCCAAAAATCACAGACCACGCCCAAAATTGAGTAAGGCTTCATTAACTTGATTTCCTGACTAGCCTCAGGGATGCTGTTTATGGCCTGAATTGACAGTAAGGCTTCATTAACTTGATTTCCTGACGATGCCTCAGCTCATGGGACATTGTGTATGGGCTGAATTGACAGTAAGGCTTCATTAACTTGATTTTCCTGACGAGGCCTCAGCTCATGGGACAGTGTGCATGGCCTGAATTTACAGTAACCTACCTTGGCACACAGAGCCCCGACCATGCATGATGGGACTTGAAGGCTGCACCATGGAAAAAGGGATGTACTTCAAAACCCATCATTCCCCACAGACCACTGTGGCCCAGAACCAAGACCAATAAAGACCCAACTTGGCTGCCCCCATGACCCACACTCCATCCAACTGCAGTTTAGCCTTGGGATGATTGAACTTTCCTGATGGGCACAAATGAAGAGTATATATATATAGACATTATAATGTATTGAAATTATAATAAATAATATAACAATGTTATATTATTTATTATATTATTATTATAAAATTATTATACAATAATAATAAAAACCACTAAAATAAAATAGTGATTCCTTGTAGTTCCCTTCTCTGGAGAGTTTTATGCAGAGGCTTGATGGCCATCAGTCGGGGGCTTTGATTGTGTATCCCTGGGGGTTGGGCTGGATAGCCCTGGGGTCCCTTCCTCAATGACTTCCTGTTCCCACCTTTCTAAAAACCTCCTGACACACTTTGAGATTCCTGATGGAAAAGGAAGAGATCAAATCCCATTGAAAGGATGGGAAACTCAGGACCAAACTTGGCACGAATCCACAATATGCCCAAATGTGAACACTGGGGAAATCTGGGGGAAAATAGACATTTGGGAATTGGAGTTGCTGGGATGTATAGTTCACTTATTAAGGATGCTCCTTGGCCTCCTCCTCCTCTTCTCCGCCCTCCCTCCCTCTCCATTGGTCGCTTTGCTTGCCTGCCTGCCTCGCCCTCTCGGCCCGCCAGCTCGCCGCTTGCCTCGCTCTCTCGCCCGCGTGCCCTCTCACCCGCTCTGGCTCTTCCAGCGCCGGCGACAGCAAGGTCAGGCAGGAGAGGCAAGTCTTGCCCGCCAGCTCGCCGCTCGCTCGCCTCCCCTGCCTGGCCTTGCTGTTGCTGGGAGAGCTGGAGTGAGCGAGAGGGCGTGCGGGTGAACGTGCGAGAGGGCGAGGCGAGCGGTGAGCAGGCAGGGCGAGGAGAGCGAGCAGCGAGCTGGCGGGGCGAGCTGGCAGGGCTTGCCTCCCCTGCCTGGCCTTGCTGTTGCTGGCGCGAGCGAGCGGGGCAAGGTGAGCGGCAAACGAGTCTGCCTGCCTGCCTGCCGGGGCCCTTAGGAGGCCTGGATAGAATCGGCCAAAAGGCCATATCCGGCCCCCAGGCCGTAATTTGCCCACCCCTGATATAGACCGACCACCTGCTCCCTCGATCCGCGTCACTCTTGGCTTCTGAAATCTTGCCTAGAGGGATTACGTGACCCTCTGTTGAATATAATAAACAGCTCCCTTGAGCAAGGAGTTTATCCAGAGGGCTTGAAAGAGGCTGTGGTCTCTCTAGTGCTGAAAAAACCAGGATTAGATCCCTTGGTTCCATCCAATTACCGCCCTGTTTCGAACCTTTCGTTTCTGGGCAAGCTGATTGAGAGGGAGGCAATGGAGCAGTTACAGACTTTCCTAAATGACACAGCCGGATTAGATCCCTTCTAGTCCGGCTTCCGCACGGGACGGAAACGGTTTTGGTCTCCATCACAGACCAGCTGTGCTGCCAGCTCGATCAAGGCGGATCGGCACTGCTTGTGTTAGTGGACCTCACAGCAGCGTTTGATACAGTCCAGGGCTGTCCAACTTCTACCGGCCCAAGGGCCGGAATCCCGGTGATTGAACACCTGGGGGGCCGCAGCGGGGGCTGGGGCGCTCGCGGGGGCGGGGGCGCTCGCGGGGGGCGATATCGCTGCTTCCCTCGCCCGGCGTGAAGCTGTAGGAGGGAGGGAGGAGCCAAGGGGAGCAGAGCAAAGGGGGCGGTGGCCATGGATGGCGCTTGCATGGCGGGTGCATGCACACCTTTTTGGTTTTTTTTAAAAAAATATTTTTAAAAATTGGATTTTTAAAAAATTGCAGCAGGAGGGTCCAGGGGCTGGGGGCCGGATCCATGTTGGGCAGGCCCGGTACAGGCAATTATGATATTTTGGCGCACCGCCTTGTCGTGGCGGGAGTGAGGGCGACAGCTTTGAACTGCCTGTCCTCCTTCCTCCACAATCGGAAGCAATGAGTGCAGAGGGGAGGGTTGGCTTCCGAGGGATCCCCTTACTTTCAGCTGGTGCGTAGCTTTGGGCTCGAGTGTCATCAGTACGCTGATGACACTCAGCTCATTCTGAGGATAGAAGGCCGGCCGGACTCCGTACCCAATAATTTCCATCTGTGCCTTGAGGCCGTTACTGGATGGCTGCGAGCCAGTAGGTTGAAGGTGAATCCGGCTAAGATGGACATCCTTTGGTTGGGTCGCCCGGGCGATAGGGAGATCCAACTGCCGACGCTGGATGGCGAGGCATTACGCCCGTCATCATCAGTAAAAAGCCTGGGTGTCCACTTGGACCCACTGCTGTCAATGGAGACCCAAATCTCCAGTGTCAGCAGAATCGCGTTCTTCCATCTGCGACAGGCGAAGCGCCTGCCCCCCTATCTGTCCCGGAATGACCTAGCCACGGTAATCCAAGCCACGGTCATCTCAAGACTTGACTGCTGTAACACTCTTTACATTGGCCTACCCTTGACCGTTATCCGGAAACTTAAGCTAGTGCAGAATGCTGCAGCCCGGTTGCTCGCAGGGGAGCCGTGGCCTGCCGTATACTCCAATTCTGCAAGATCTGCACTGGCTGCCAATTGAATACCGGATCTCCTTCAAGGTGTTTGTTCTTACTTTCAAGGCCTTATATGGTCTGGGGCCAGTGTACTTTCGGGATTGCCTGATTCCATACAACCCCCCGAGATCACTACGCTCAGAAGACCTGAATCTTCTAAACATCCTCAGCGTAAAATCCTTTCATTTAACATCAACTATGCGAAGAGCCTTTTCCATCATCGCCCCAACATTGTGGAACGTCCTGCCTCCAGAGACACGAGCTCTGCAGAGCTTGTAAGACACACAGAGCTTGTAAGACACACCTATTTAGGCAGAGCTTGTAAGACACACCTATTGAGGCAGGCTTTTGAATGCTTGTGATTCACATCTGTGTTTTATTGAGTTTTACCGCGTTTTATTGTTTTACTGTGTTACTACGTGTATTATGCTGTAAACTGCCCCGAGCCTCCGGGAGTGGCGGTATATAAACCCAATAAATAAATCTCTATCTCTATATATAATAAAGCAGAATGTTTGTTTGTATGTGTGTTTGTTTGTATGTATGTGTGTGGGTATGTATGTGGCAGTGTTTTGATTGGCTGCCACTTTCGCAGGCCACAGCGACCAGCACGGGTGATGGACCTGCACCAAACTTAGATAAAAGTATCTATTTCATGTTGATATATACAGCAATGGGCTATACAGATGTCATATTCATATAGGACATGTCATATGTTCCACCCTAATTACTTTATAATACTCTCCTGATCCTTCCTTTCTTACCTTTATGGTCACCTTACCGTCGTGGTAAGGTTAAGCCTGAACGCTTCGCTGATCGGTATGTTACCTCTAATCTATATTTTACTCTGGGTTTGTTTGTAGACTACTATATTGTACTATATTGTATATGATATGTATTTAATACCTCCTTTAGATATTTGGACCACGGAAATATCATTTATGGCCTTGAGAAACCCGGACCACGAAAAGTTTTGCCTCGCCAGCTCGTCGGCCAACTTTTGAACTTATGATTTGGAGCATATTCAGCCTCCTGTGTCCTTTTGTCATCTGCTGTTTGGACTTCACGGCATATGGGGATCCCTTCTGATACTGTCCTATATGAATATGACATCTGTATAGCCCATTGCTGTATATATCAACATGAAATAGATACTTTTATCTCAGTCTTGTACTATTTTTGTGTTCTTGTGAACCCAACATTCGGTGATTTAGCCTGCACCAAACTTGGCACACATAACCCCCCTGACCCCCTTTACGTCCTGGTGCGGTTTGGGGGAGATGGACCATGGATTATGGGATTTGTAGTACTTTAAATCCCTTTGGTTCCCACGGACCACTGCGGCCCCCAACAAACACCGATACAGACCAAACTTGGCACACAGAGCCCCCATGACCCACTCTACATCCTGCTGCAGTTTGAAGGAGGCCGGACCATGGATTAGGGGACTTGAAATACGTACACTCACTTCCCAAGGCCGCTGCGACCCTCATCCAATGACTGATCGAGACCAAACTTGGCACACATAACCCCCCTGACCCCCTTTACATCCTGGTGTGGTTTGAGGGACATGACCCATGAATTATGGGATTTGTAGTACTTTCAAACACTTTGGTTCCCACCGACCACTGAGGCCACCAAAACGGACCACTACAGACCACACTTGGCACACAGAACCCCAGTGAGCCACTCTACATCCTACTGCAGTTTGGAGGGGGACGGACCATGGATGATGGGACTTGCAGTACCTTCATTACTTTCATGATACCATTACAACTCCCAATAATGATGGATCAAGACCAAATTTGGCAGACAGAGCCTCCATGACCCACTCTACGTCCTGCTGCCATTTGGAGTTGGGTTGACCACGGATGATGGGACTTGCAGTACCTTCACTAATTTCAGGATACCACTGCTACTCCCAGTAATGAGGGATCAAGGCCACACTTGGCAGACAGAGCTTCCATGACCCACTCTACGTCCTGGTACTGTTTGGAGGTGGGTTGACCATGGATGATGGGACTTGCAGTACCTAAACTAATTTCATTATACCACTGCAACTCCCAATAATGAGGGATCAAGGCCAAACTTGGCAGACAGAGCCTCCATGACCCACTCTACGTTCTGGTGCTGTTTGGAGGAGGATACACTATGGATGATGGGACTCCCAGTGCCTTCACTAACTTCCTGACACCACTATGAGCCACATAAATAATTACTACACACCAACTAATACGTTTCTCAAAAAGCCCGGGCAACGCCGGGTCCCCAAACTAGTAAATAAATAAATAATAGATCAGCCAGTCCCAGGGCTACGAGAGAAAAGCGTGAGACTGGTAAGTGGTTAAACTCTTGCATAGGGATACAAAAGGGGAATGGGACTTTCACCCGGCCCAGTTTCTCAACACCTATTGATTTCAATAGAAAAACTCAATAGAGTGAGGAATAATTGTTTAATTGTTTATCATGGAGTTTATCGATTCTGATTAAAACGTGTGGCGTGTAATAAAGCAAGCATTGATTGGCAGCACCGCAGCGCTTTGCCTCCGAGAAACTCATTCCGTTTGACTCCGTCAGCACCTGTTTCCGTAAATACACACCCCTGGCTTCCTGAGCCGCCCGTAGCTTTCAACAAAACACAGTTTATGTTAGGGCTTTCGGTCCTCCTGCCTCTCTCAAAGACAGTTGCTTTATGGCTCAGTGTCTCTCAGCAGGCCTCAGCAGTTAAGAATGGGAAGAAATTCACTTTGCAGGGCCCTTGAGAAGAACGGCACCGAGTGGCATGAAAGGATGGAGAGGCCAGCACTACAATACTTAGGGAGGTTTTGTTGGAGGAAGCAGGACTCTCCCAGTGTCTTCAAGGGATTGTTCAGGTGCATGCACCTGAATCATCTCTTGCCTTTGGTCTTTTGCTCCTAACGGAGTTTCAACTTGTTTCTTCCTAAAGTTTTCAGAGGTCTCTCTTACTGCCATACAAAAACCTAGCCTGCATATAGGACCGTGTTTTCCAACCGCTGTGGCACGGCACAGTAATGTGCTGTGACGGACCTCCTGCTGTGCCGCGAGAAAAGCTCTCTGCCCCCCTTCCTTCCCCCCTCCTGCCGAACTCCTGCTGCTTGGGGGAGGGAGGGCCATGCGGCAGCGAAGAAAAAGAAAAAGGGGCCAGGGCACTGCCTCCTTCGGCCGTTTCCCCTGCCAGCCTCCAGTCCGCCATGACTCCGCCCAGGGGCGGTCTAAGGTAATTTTAAATGGTAGGCGAACATTATTTTGGTGCCCCCCCAAAAAACATTATTTTGCCGCCCCCCATGTAAAACAAATATACAATTATAATATCACAATACCATTAGTAGTATTATATTGTATCAATGTATATACAATACATTATACCATACTCATACTATATTATATCATAATTATATTATACTACATTACAATATAATTATATTATAATATATTGACATTATAATATAATGTAACATTCTATTATATTATTATTATAAAATAATAAAATTATTTATTTAAATAAAATTATCCTCTACTAAATATTTTCATTACTTCTATAAAACTCAAATAACCCAAAATAAAGTAAAATAAAATATTATATATTACTATTTTGTACACTATACTGCAATATTGTTTGTAATATTACATGTCATATAAAATATATCATTATTCTATTGTTATATTGTATTTGTATTATATTGTATGACAATATGAAACAGAACTGTATAATAATCAACAAGAAATGCAATGTAAATGCATCAAAATCAGAATATATTACCTATCACCCAACTCATAATCCATAGGAGTCTCCCATAAGTCCAAAATTAGGATCCCAATGTAAATGTAAATAGAAAAACAGCCAAAATGTTCAAATGAGGTCGAATACAGGCAGCGCGGCCTGGGCAAACTTGGGCCCGCCTCCTCCTTCTAAGTGTTTTGGCCTCCAACTCCCACAACTCCTCATAGCCTCAGGCCCCTCAGGTCTAGACAGAAATAGAGCCGAAGAAAGGAAGGAGGGAGAGAAGAGGTCACAGAGGAGGAGGAGGAAAGCCCTTCATTCATTCCTTCACTTACACTTCCTTCACTGATTCTTTTCTCCTTCCCCGCAAATGCGTGCGGCGAAGACAAAGGGAGAGGGGAAGCACTCCCTGCCTGCCCGATAGGGAGTGCTGTGCTTACAGGCTGCGGCGCAAGGGAGCTACTGGGCGTGCACGGGGGTTTGCGCGCATGTGCGGTTGCTCCTGCGCTCAACTTCAGCTCCGAGCAACTGCGCCTGCGTGAAAACCTCCGTGCATGCCCAGAAGCGGCGTCGGAGCGCACAAGGCCGGGGTCAAAAAGCAGGCAGCTGCAGCACTGTCTGAGGAACATCGGCAGGGCCAGGATGGCGCCCCATGCGGCCAGGATGGCGCCCCCTTCCCAGATGGCGCCCTAGGCGGCCGCCTACTTGGCCTATCTTGTAGGACCGCCCCTGACTCCACCATATTAGGCCTGGTTAGGTTTTTCAGAAGGCTTCTAAAATCGGAATGAATTCGGATTAAATTCACTTTTGAAGCGGGGTTTGAAGCAATGTAAGCAACCCGGAAGTGAATTTTCTATTTCGAAACCACCGCTGCCATTTCCAGAAAGGAATTGGCTGACGCAGGAAGGAAGAAATCAGCTCCCAAATTGAGGTAAAACCCGGCTCCTGCCCCAGGTCCTTGTGGTGTTTCAGCCTAGTGCTAATGTACATGCTAGGGATGATGGGAATGTTTCTGAAAATGCTGATGATGGGATGCTTAGTGAGAACTCTGAAATGCAAAGTGACCTTTCAGATGAGGCTTGCTTTCCTGGGAACAGTTCTCTTCCCAGGGCTTCATTAAATGATAATTCTTGTGTTCAGGACTCTGAAGGTCTTGATGTTGATAACGGGACACCTGGGAATCTTAACGAGTTTACATTTAACCGCTGAGATAGCATTCGGGAATCTAGGCAGGCTGCCAGCCTCCAACGTAGCAGTTGGTTTGCAAACCAAAACTGATTTGTCTTTATATTAGATGGCTAGAGAAATTGTCTTCAGTTTCCAGGCTTCGTTTAGAATACCATGCCAATTTCTGTCTTGTCTCCAAGCTCTTGATTTTGCCTAGGCCTTTGTGCACGTTTTGCTCCTATAGCTGCCTTGTATTATTCATGGGATTTGCATAGGGTTGCCATATGTCCCTTATTCTAAGGGACGTCCCTTATTTTGGCCCTAAAATTTGTGTCCCTTATTTTCAGGCCCTATCCCTTATTTTTGACTAGCAGGACAGGACTGGGCAGGGTTGACCAGAGGAAGCTGCGCGCTGCGGTTTCCACGGCAATGCCTGCCCAGAGATTCCAACTCGCAGGGCAGCCTGCGCCCCCGATGGAAGGAAGAGGCGATACAGGACTTTTTCAAAGTACAGTAGACTAATTAACCATTACTCAAGGGGAATGTTGGATCATGTTGGATAAAGATAGTTTCTGGTTGCTTGAGAGTTACTCTTAAAATAGGCCTAGCTGTGCATCCCAATACTATACAATGCTGTGTATCCCATACTATACTATACCATTAACTATTGACATAATAATCATGAAGATGTACTGTCTTATAAAATTTATTTTATTTTAATGTTTAGACAGCGCACTTTTAAAGTCAGCAAAGTCAAATACTAAATACTAGGCATGATTTAGAACCCAAAATGGCGATTCTTATATCAAATGGGGGGGATTTTTTTGTTTAGTAAAAGAAAGACTTACAAAAAAATTCCAAAATTTCTGAAATGTAACTTAATTACTTACGAAATTCGTTAGTAGTTCTAAAGTAGGCAAAGCAGGGAAACAGGACTGACACTGTTTTAAGCACAGGCAAATCAAGGGGCAACATTTCCCTTGGTTTCCTTGCAGGGAGATATAAAGCATTAATATATTATTATTATTATTAATATTATTAAAGGACAGGGTTCCTTTGCAGGGACACATATGCATTAATATATTATTATTATTAATATTATTAAAGGACAGGGTTCCTTTGCAGGGACACATATAATGCATTAATATATTATTATTATTATTATTATTAAATAAATGCCTAGGCCTACCTCTGGTGCAGGCCTTGCTAATCTGTAGAGTTCTCCTCACTCCATCTTTTTTTCCCCATTCAGTTTTACCATAGCAGTCTAGGACCTCCGTTGGAACTCTATGGCTTTTCTTGATTCTGAACTCTTCCTTCTCCTCTCCGTGCTCTTTTCACTCCTGCTGCCCTTCTCTCAGCAGTTCTTATGTCCTCCTACTCTGTCCTTCTATCTAAACCCCCTTCCTAGGTGTTTAAATCGCTTTTTTCGTCAGTCCTCCAGCCCCTCTAGGAGTCCCGATTTTGGGCTCTCTATCGTTTCTGGCTCCCTTTTCACTTCCTGGAAGAGGCCTTCCACTCTAATTAGGCTGCAAGCATGGAAAGGCCCCGATTTCACTGTGAGTTATGTCTGCAAAGCTATTTTGGAGGGGGAAATTTTCCTGTTGGGGGGACATCCGAAATATTTAATAATCTAACGAAATTTTGAGCCCAGGGGGTGTGGAAAAGAAAGTCCACTTCCGGGATTGGCCTTGCGATCCGTATAAACTTGAAAGGCCCATTACATACGAATCACTTACGATTTCTTTTAATTTCCGTTTCATTTTTCTCATGCCTACTAAATACAGATGGAGAAAATTGGGTAGTTCTAATAATGTTTTTTCTGCATGACAAAACATGCAGAAACATACCATGTACTGTTAAGAGGGTGTAAGTCAGTTTCTTTCTGAGTTTCAATCATTATTTTATTCTCTTAATAAAACTATTTCTACCTAATGTTTGAGTTTCAAGTTTTTAATGAAGTGTCCCTTATTTTTGTGAAAAATCCCGTAAATGTCCCTTATTTCAAGCTTTTTGCCTTTGCTTTTGGATTTTAGAACTTTACCTTTGCCTTTAGATTTTGGGACTAATTGAACTGTGTGATTTACCTTGGATATATTCTACAATTGATCTTCTTTTAACCCTTTTGTTGGACACTGTAATTGTTTCAATAAAAGCCTATTATTCAGGGACTATCTGTTGTGTGTGTGACTAGGGGGGTGCTCCTTGTCTGAAGTGCAACAGTCCTTCTCTCCTGAGAGAAGGACCTGGGGCAGGAGCCCTGTTTAACCCAGTTTGGAAGCTGATTTCTTCCCTCCTGCGTCAGTCTGATGAAGCCATTCCGAAATTTCAGAAAATTTCAGAAAATTTCTGGAAAATTTCGGAGGTCATTCAGATTCGAAGCGACGGCGCCTTCTACATCCAGAACGAGTTTTGAACCTTTTTATTTATTTATTTATTATTTCGGTTTGTATACCGTCCTTTCCAATTGACTCAGGACGGTTTACAGTATATGAAACTACAACAAGAAGCATAAAAACAGTAAAACTATAAGACAAATTCCACATAAAAGCATAAAACAGTAAAACTGTAGGACAATTTCATAGTAATCCGCCAACCCAGGATAGTTATAGACTAAATGCCTGCTGGAACAGAGCAGTTTTGCATGCTTTCTAGAAAGCCGGCAGCTCACTGATTGTGCGCACTTCAGGTGATAAACTATTCCACAAGCATGGTGCAGCCACGGAGAAGGTTCTCTGTCTAGTTGACGACAGACGAATAGTTCGAAGGAGCGGAATCTGTAAGAGATTGAGGTCTTCTGAACGGAGGGATCTCTGGGGAACATATGGGAGTAGACGGTCAAGTACACCGGCCCCAGACCATGCAAGGCCTTAAAGGTCAAAACCAACACTTTGAAGATGACCCAGTGCTCGATTGGTAACCAGTGCAGTTGCTGCAGAGTTGGAGTGATATGAGCCCTGGCCGGCACTCCGGCCAGGAGTCTCGCTGCAGCGTTCTGCGCCAGCTTGAGCTTCCAGATAACCGACAAAGGAAGACCAATGTAAAGGGCATTATAGTAGTCTAGCCTCGAGATGACCTTTGCCGTGGCTAGGTCATTTCTGGAGAGGTAGGGCGCCAGCCACCTCGCTTGCCGCAGATGGTAGAAGGCAGATCTGCTGACCGTGGAGACCTGAGCCTCCATTGTCAGCAGCGGGTCCAACTGACAATGGGTTGTATGGTCAACCAGGCCTACCAGGCCCGGATTAAAAGATTGTGGCGCCCTAGGCCACACTGTGGAAGCGCCGCCCCTGGGGGGTGGGGCCGCTTGCGGTGGGTGGGGCCGCTTGCGGGGGCAGGGCCGCTTGCGGGGGGCTCTCCCTCCTCACTCGCATCAGTGTCGGTCCCGCCCCTCTTCCTTCACTGCCGGCGCAAGCAGCGAGGGAGGGAGGAGCCGAGGAGAGCAGAGGCTGATGCAGGGAGCAGGGCCGAAGCAAGCAGTGAGGAGGGGGTGGCGGGACTTCCCTCCGCCCCCTCCTTGCTCGTGTCAGCGTCAGTCCCACCCCTCTTCCTTCACTGAAGGAAGAAGGGCGGGGCTGGTGCAAGCAGCGAGGAGAGGGCCTAGGACTTCCCTCCGCCCCTCATCACTCGCTTCAGCGTCGGTCCCGCCCCTCTTCCTTCACTGAAGGAAGAAGGGCGGACCGGTGCGAGCAGTGAGGAGAGGGCCTAGGACTTCCCTCCACCCCCTCCTCTCTCACGTCAGCGTTGGTCCCACCCCTGTTCCTTCACTGAAGGAAGAAGGGCGGGAGGAGCCGAGGGGAGCAGAGCAAAGGGGGCAGGGGCGGCCGTGGATGGCGCTTCTGCTGCCGCGTGCATGCACACTTATTTTTTTGAATTTTTTTTTGAATTTTTAAAAACCTTTTTGGGGGGGTCCAGACCTGCTGCCCCCTCCCATGGCTGCCGCCCTAGGCCATGGCCTAGGGTGGCCTTATGGGTAATCCGGGCCTGAGGCCTACAGAATATTCCTGCTTCTTGAGTTTCTAGCAATGCGTTACCCTGTCAGAGTGATCCATGGTTCAGGAATCTCCCAGCGGAATGACTCTAATTTACTGCATGTGGGACTTCCTGCACCACCGATGCTGAAAACACTGCTGACTAAAAAAAACGAGTGCCAGATTCTCCGAGGAACCTAGAACTGCCAGTTTGATTCAGTGCAACTCTAGTCTGAAAAGAACTGCATTAGGCGTCCCCCCCCCCCCTTAAACTTCTAAGCTCAATCCAATGCAGCGGTGCTTATTTTTAAAGCTCCCAGTGGCTTGGAGAGCTCCTTTGCATGCCAGCTTTTCTGTGGCTTACTCTCTTTCAACAAGGTTTGGTCGCAAGGGCCTTCCTTATGGCGAATGTGTTCTGCCACAAAAGGAAGAGTCTTCGAGGTAGCAGCCTCCTGGGTGATGGAGACATGCCTTAAGAGACTACGCTTAGCATCTAATTTACAATCTCCCTCATGCTCGGTGAACATGTGCATTCAAATCTAGGTATATTAATCTGCATAATTCTTCGGTCTGATCTTGTAATTAAAACTGTAATTGTTTTTTTTTAAAGCTGCCTTTTATTGTTGTTGCCGGCATTAATGTGAAATGATTTGTTTCACTGAGGTTTTGCAATAACGGATTAATTTAAATTGTAGGCAATATTTCAGAGAGGAAGGGAGGGGCAAAACCACATCTGGGAAGTCCTTGCCTAAGAGATCATACGTTGACAAACGATTTAAAGACACACACACACACAACACATACACAATATATATATATATAAACCGGAACCTGAAATCACATATGAAAAAGGAATTACAAGAATATGTTACCGTAAGCACAGACAATGTGTTGTGAAAGGTTTCATGGCCAGAATCACTGGGCTGTAAGGCCATGTTCCAGAAGCATTCTCTCCTGACGTCTCACCCACATCTATGGTAGGCATCTTCAAAGCTTGTGCGTTTTGTTGGAAACCATGCAAGTGACGTTGATATATATTAGGCCTGGGCAATCCATGGTTCTAAATGGTTCTAAAGTACTTACAAAACTAAAGTTCTGGTGGTGAAAACTAGGTGGCGCTGGTGCTTTGCTGCTACAGTGTTGCTAAAGTTCTGGTGGTGAACACTAGGTGGCGCTGGTGCTTTGCTTCTACAGTGTTGCTAAAGTTCTGGTGGTGAACACTAGGTGGCGCTGGTGCTTTGCTTGTATAGTGTTGCTAAAGTTCTGGTGGTGAACACTAGGTGGCGCTGGTGCTTTGCTTCTACAGTGTTGCTAAAGTTCTGGTGGTGAACACTAGGTGGCGCTGGTGCTTTGCTTGTACAGTGTTGCTAAAGTTCTGGTGGTGAACACTAGGTGGCGCTGGTGCTTTGCTGCTACAGTGTTGCTAAAGTTCTGGTGGTGAACACTAGGTGGCGCTGGCGCTTTGCTGCTACAGTGTTGCTAAAGTTCTGGTGGTGAACACTAGGTGGCGCTGGCGCTTTGCTGCTACAGTGTTGCTAAAGTTCTGGTGGTGAACACTAGGTGGCGCTGGTGGTTTGCTTCTACAGTGTTGCTAAAGTTCTGGTGGTGAACACTAGGTGGCGCTGGTGCTTTGCTTCTACAGTGTTGCTAAAGTTCTGGTGGTGAACACTAGGTGGCGCTGGTGCTTTGCTTCTACAGTGTTGCTAAAGTTCTGGTGGTGAACACTAGGTGGCGCTGGTGCTTTGCTTCTACAGTGTTGCTAAAGTTCTGGTGGTGAACACTAGGTGGCGCTGGTGCTTTGCTTCTACAGTGTTGCTAAAGTTTTGATGGTGAACACTAGGTGGCGCTGGTGCTCTGCTTCTACACTTGCTACTAGGTGGCGATGGTGCTTTGCTTCTACAGTGCTGCTCAAGTTCTGATGGTGAACATTTCAGAACTCTAACAAAAAATTCAAAATTTCATTATTTCTTTATTGGCGATTTTTAAGACAGAACCAGTTAGGAACTGCCATTTATAACAAAATTTTGAAAGTTTTGTTGGAGTTCTGAAATGCTCCTCCTTCCCTGCTAAGACCTAAACCGCATCAAGCCTTGACGCGGTTTAGTTTTTGGCAGGGAAGGAGGCACGGACGCACCTCCTTCCCTGCTAAGAACTAAAGTGCGTCAAGCCTTGGCGCGCTATAGGTCTTAGCAGGGAAGGAGGAGCATTGATGCGCTTTAGTTCTCAGCAAGAAAGGAGGTGCGGACGCTCCTCCTTCCCTGCTAAGACCTAAAGTGCGTTAAGCCTTGACCTGCATTAGTTCTCAGCACAGCAGGGAAGGAGGTGCGGAGGACATCCCCACCTCCTTCCCTGCTGAGAACTAACAGGAAATAATAACAAATTTTCATTAATAATTACATTTCCATAACGAAATTTTACAAGATTTTTTTGTAACAATTTCTATATCGAACCACCGATGACAATTCCCCCACCCCCCACGAGTTTAGAAACAAAATTTTGATGAATCAACCACCCCTAATGGCTACCTTGATTAGCACTGAATGGCCTTGCAGCTTCAAAGCCTGGCTGCTTTGTACCTTTGTTGGGAGGTGTTAGCTGACCCTGATTGATTCTTTTCTGGAATTCTCCTGCCAAGTCGAATCTCAACACAGGATTTCCCCAGGCAGCAATCAGCCAGGCTTTGAAAGCTGCAAGGCCATTCAACACTAATCAAGGTGGACACTTGCAACATTCACACTTGCTTCAAGCAGACAAGACTTCTTTCTCCCTCCCTGGACAGGCTTCCACAGGTATATAAACCCCACTTTTCTAGTTTCCAACAAGCCTCACAAGCTCTGAGGATGCCTGCCATAGATGTGAGCGAAATTTGTGTCACTCCTCCCTGCTGCATGCTGGGAAACCGAGGCCCAGGCTGGTCTGGAGAGCCAGATGCAATCATGAAAAGAGCCACACCTGGCTCCCGAGCCATAGGTTCCCTACCCCTGCCATATAGCCTGGAAAACTCACAGCAACCTAAGCAAATAGTTTCTTTTGAACTGCTCAGGACTGAAATGGATCAATTCCACATGCATGTTGTTGTTGTTGTTGTGTGCCTTCAAGTCATTTCTGAGTTATGGCGACCCCAAGAAGACCCTATCACTGAGTGTGCTTGGCAAAATTGGTTCACAAGAGTTCGGAAGAGCTCACTATTGCCTTCTTCGGAGGCTTCTACTGAGCTACCGATGACCCTTACTCCTTCTCTACTGCCCTTTCTCTTTAAATGGATGGAAAAATGGCCGAGGGCTCCCCACTACTCTGTGGGGTCCCCCAGGGGGCCATTCTCTCCCCTCTGTTATTTAACATCTACATGCAGCCGCTTGCACAGCTGGTGCGGAGTTATGGGCTGGAGTGTCACCAGTACGCTGACGATACCCAGCTCATTCTGAGGATGGAGGGCAGGCCGGGTTCTGTCCCCGATAATTTCCAACACTGCCTCGAAGCCGTTACTGGATGGCTGCGAGCCAGTAGGTTGAGGGTGAATCCGGCGAAGACGGAGATCTTGTGGCTGGGTCGCCCGGGTGATGTTAATGTCCAGCTTCCGAGCCTGGACGGTGCGGTGTTATGCCCATCGCCTTCCGTAAAGAGCCTGGGGGTCCATTTGGACTCCCAGCTGACCATGGAGGCCCAGGTCTCTGCGGTCAGCAAGATCACTTTTTTCATCTGCGACAGGCAAGGAGGCTGGCCCCCTATCTCTCCCGGAACGATCTGGCCACGGTGATCCAAGCCACAGTCATCTCAAGGCTGGATTACTGCAACGCGCTCTACGTTGGCCTTCCTCTGTCGGTGACCCGAAGCTCAGGCTAGTGCAGAACACTGCCGCCCGGCTCCTGTCTGGCACGCCAGCTGGCGCCACATAACACCTGTTGTGCAGGATCTGCACTGGCTGCCAATTGAGCACCGGATCACCTTCAAAGTGTTGGTCCTCACCTTTAAGGCCTTACACGGCCTGGGGCCAGCGTATTTGAGGGACCGTCTCACCCCATATTGCCCTCCGAGATCACTTCGGTCTGAGGACTCCAATCTCCTGGAGATACCTTCAGCTAAACTCGCAAGGCTGACTGCTACCCGCCGGAGGGCTTCTCTGTCATAGCACCTACGCTGTGGAACGCCCTCCCGGACGGAACTCGGGCTATGAAGGACTTGCTCCCGTTTAGACGGGCCTGTAAAACATACCTGTTTAAGCAGGCCTTTGGTGAGTAAGTCCTGCCCATGCCCTGCCATCTATTCCTTCTTCTGAGGATGATGTGCTGTTCATTGTGTTAACTGTGTTATTAATTACTGTACTGCTGTTGTTTTTAATTGTTTTTAACTGCTTATTGCCTGTATTTTACTGTGCCCTTCGGCTCCTGTAAGCCGCCGCGAGCCTCAGGGAGTCGGCGGCATAGAAGCCCGAATAATAAATAAATAAATAAATAAAAACATTTTCTTGTTAGCAGGCACTAAACTGTAAAACCTCACCGCTCCATTTTGGCCAACTTATAGTCAAAGCCAATGGGATGTCATCACAGTAGCATGAGAATCCAAAGGATCAAAGACATGCAGATATTTGTGGCCTGTAATAAGTGCACCTGGCACTAAGGAGCTCAGGACTAGCTTTGTATTTTCCACTTACCTGTTAGACACAGAGGTTTCCAAAGGAGCTTAAGGGATTACTGAAGTGCCCATTTCTCATTCAGCATGAGTGACATTTACCTTTGAGTGGCTAATTCCCAAGTGCTTTTTGGGAAAACCCATCTCAAGGAGGAATAGATGAAACATGGATCACGGAGGTTGCCATATCCAGTATCTCCTTTTTGATCCAGAATGGGAAAACAAGACACCCTTTCTTTAACCCTTGCAGCAGCAGCCAATACGGTATCACAAGGTTTGAGGAAACATAGATTTGCTAGAAAAGGCATGGGCAAACTTCGTCTTTCCAGGTGTTTTGGACTACAACTCCTCCAATTCCTAACAGCACCAGCCCTTTCCTTTCCCTCCTTAGTCACTTAAGCCAGTGTTTCCCAACTGCTGTTCCACGGCACACTACTGTTCCATGATTAATCATCTGGTGTGCCGCGAAAAAAAGTCTAACCCCTTCTTTCCCCCTCCTGCCGAATTCCTGCTGCTTGGGGGAGGAGGAGGAAGAGGAGGAGGAAGGGCCGGGCAGCGGTGAAGAAAAAGAAGAAGGGGCCGGGGCGCCTGGTCATTCGGCCGTTTCCCCAGCCAGCCTCCAATCGAGGGAGGAAGGAGGAAAGGGTGATGTTGCTTGGGCCCCGCACCCTTCCCAGCGGCAGAAGCTTGCTCGTGCCTGATTGAGTCATGGCGGGAGTCGTGGCGGAGAGTGGCCCCTTCCCCGGCGCTGCTCTCTGCCATGACTCCGGCCCCTCGCTCGCTGAGGCCGTGCGGAGAAGGAGCATGAGCAGTGGACGGGCTTCAGTGGGCAAGGCTGAAGCCCATCCACTGCTCATGCTCCTCCTCCTCTGCGCAGCCTCAGCAAGCGAGGGGCCGGAGTCATGGTGGGAGTCATGGTGAAGAGCGGCCCCCGTCCCCGGCGCCACTCTCCGCCATGACTCCGGCTCCTCGCTCGCTGAGGCTGCGTGGAGAAAGAGGAGCATGAGCTGTGGACAGGCTACAGTGGGTGGGGCTTCTCCTTCTCTGCACGGCCTCAGCGAGCAAGGGGCCAGAGTCATGGCGGAGAGCGGCGCCGGGGACGGGGAATTGCCACCTTCTCCCTCTCCCCCGTCACCCCTTTCGCCCGTGAGGCGCTACCCATGGCAATGGGAGTGGCTGAGGCTGGCGGCGGGACCCTGGGCCTTGTGGTTGCTCTCGGCCTGCTCTACTGCCTGAGGGGCCCGCTTGCCAAGTTTGGTCCAGATCCATCATTGTTTGAGTCCACAGTGCTCTCTGGATGTAGGTGAACTACAACTCCAAAACTCAAGGTCAATTAACTATATGTATTACTGTGTTAGAGTGTCATTTTGGTTGGTGGTGTGCCCCCGGATATTTTTAATGTTAAAAGTGTGCCGCAGCTCATAAAAGGTTGGGAAACACTGACTTAAGCAAAAGGAAAAGGAAGGGACCTGAGGCTGTTAGGAATTGTGGGAGTTGTAGTTCAAAACACGCAGAGGGCCAAAGTTTACCCATGCCTGCACTAGAGGATTTTTGCAAATTGCCTCAACCAATTTGTTAGGCCTTGCAAATGGAAGCAAGCTCCTGCCCTCTGATCTGTGCTGGAGATTGATGCACAGCCTTTTCCTCCTGCCTGAAGCTCCATGGTTTTCAACCTGTATATCCCCAGGTGTTTTGGCCCACAACACCCAGAAATCCCAGCCAGTTTGTCAGTTGTTAGGATTTCTGGGAGTAGAAGGCCAAAACATCTGGGGACCCACAGGTTGAGAACCACTGCTGTGGCTGTTGTTCCCTTGCTAAGCAGTGGCGTGGCTCCTTTCCCACCCAAGCAGCCTGCCTAGTCCCTTCCCGTTCGCGTCCCTGGCTCGCAATGAGCCCACGAGGCACGCACAGGCCTTTTTAAAGGCAATGTCTGCTGTGCCGAAACCCCTCCCCTCCCCACATGGATTCCGCTCATTGGCTGGAGGCCAGCATCCCAGCATGCAAGCTACTGCTTGCCTCCAAATGCTGGGTTTTTTCCGATTCACTTCCTGAGTCGGAACAAAGATGGCGACAGTGGCTTTGAAATGGCAAGGATACTTCCAGGTTCCGAAATCGCTTCGGAATCGCTTCAAAAAGGAATTTGATCCAAATTTAATCCAAATTATGAAGATTCTGACTGGACCTAACCATGCCTACTACATACACCAGGGCTGCCCAGGAAGTCGATCGCGATCGATCAGTCGATCCCGGGAACGACGGAGGTCGATCCCAGACGGATCGCTTCTCAGAGGGGGGCGGAGCCAGGCCATGGCAAGCCCTGCTCACCCCCCGGCTTCGGCACTCCCAGCAGCTGCTCCAGGTTTGAGGAGGGCAGTGCCAAGCCAGTTTTGTGCTAGCTATGAAACCACTGGCTTGGCACTGCCACCCTCAAGCCTGGAGAAGCTGCTGGGAGCTCCAAAGCCAGAGGGAAGGGGCGGGGTTTGTCGCGGCCTGGCTCCGCCCCCCTGTGGCTTCTGCTCTACCAGCAGCTTCTCCAGGCTTGAAGACGGCAGTGCCAAGCCAGCCTTGTGCTAGCTATGCCACCACTGGCTTGGCACTGCCACCCTCAAGCCTGGAGAAGCTGCTGGGAGCTCCAAAGCCAGAGGGGAGGGGGGCGGGGCTTGGCGGGCCTGGATCCGCTCCCTGTGACTTCCGCTCTACCAGCAGCTTCTCCACGTTTGAGGACGGCAGTGCCAAGCCAGCCTTGTGCTAGCTATGCCACCACTGGCTTAGCATTGCCATCCTCAAGCCTGGAGAAGCTGCTGGGCTGGGAGCTCCAATGCCCTGAGGGGTGGGGGCGGGGCTTGGCGGGGCTTGGATCCGCTCCCTGTGGCTTCCGCTCTACCAGCAGCTTCTCCAGGCTTGAGGACGGTAGTGCCAAGCCAGCCTTGTGCTAGCTATGTCACCACTGGCTTGGCATTGCCATCCTCAAGCCTGGAGAAGCTGCTGGGAGCTCCAATGCCAGAGGGGAGGGGGCGGGGCTTGGCACATCCTGGCTCCACCCCCCTGTGGCTTCTGCTCTACCAGCAGCTTCTCCAGGCTTGAAGACAGCAGTGCCAAGCCAGCCTTGTGCTAGCTATGCCACCACTGGCTTGGCATTGCCATCCTCAAGCCTGGAGAAGCTGCTGGGAGCTCCAATGCCAGAGGGGAGGGGGCGGGGCTTGGCGCGGCTTGGATCCGCTCCCTGTGGCTTCCGCTCTACCAGCAGCTTCTCCAGGCTTGAGGACGGTAGTGCCAAGCCAGCCTTGTGCTAGCTATGTCACCACTGGCTTGGCATTGCCATCCTCAAGCCTGGAGAAGCTGCTGGGAGCTCCAAAGCCAGAGGGGAGGGGGCGGGGCTTGGCACATCCTGGCTCCACCCCCCTGTGGCTTCTGCTCTACCAGCAGCTTCTCCAGGCTTGAGGACGGCAGTGCCAAGCCAGCCTTGTGCTAGCTATGCCACCACTGGCTTAGCATTGCCATCCTCAAGCCTGGAGAAGCTGCTGGGAGCTCCAATGCCAGAGGTGAGGAGGTGGGGCTTGGTGTGGCCTGGCTCCGCCCCCCTCTGGCCAAGCCTCGACCCCTCCCCTCTCCAGCCTTGAGAAGGTAGGTAGATCTTTCTGACTTGGTTTTAATATAAGTAGCTTGCATGCTGAAAACGTGTGGGCACCCCTGACATACACTGTTGGCCACTTCCATACCACTCCATGGTTGCACATTTCATCCCTCTACACTTGCGCATGAGAAAAATGTTGCAGGCAAAAAAATGAATGATCTACAGGAGAATATTAAAGAAAAAGAAACATAATTAATAAAGGATCTAACAAATGAAAAGCTACAACAAGAGCCGAAACAACCGTGTTGCCAAATCTCAATGCGAATGGTGCATTACACAGAAAAGACTCTTAAAATTTGCAAAACAAATCTATTTTGAACATGCAAATCAACCAGGCAGATGGCTGGTAAACAAATTTTTAAAAAAGAGATGCAAAAGAAAAGTATTTATGTGCTTAAAATAAACAAGCAAGAAATGAAAGGAGAACAAAAAAATAAAACAAAAATATTTAAAGAACTTTATAAAAAAAAGAGAAGTATCACAAACATGACTACAAGAATATCTTGCAAGTGGGGTTTATCTTGCAACATTCACACTTGCTTCCAACAGACAAGAGTTCTTTCTCCCACCATGGACATCATTCCACAGAAATATAAATCTCACTTGCCTAGCTTCCAGCAGACTTCACAACCACTGAGGATGCCTGCCATAGATGTGGGCGAAACGTCAGGAGAGAATGCTTCTGGGACATGGCCAGACAGCCCAGAAAACTCACAGCAACCCAGTGATTCCGGCCATGAAAGCCTTCGACAACTTTATTCTCGGCATTACTTCGCGAACGGAGATTCTTAGGAAGAACTCATCCCACGCTTTTTACAAGCGCGTTGATGACTAAAAAGGCCAATCTGAGATAGGCAAGTTCGGTTGCAGAAAGCACAGCAGAAAGTCTCCTTGGGTGATGTCGTTTCCAAGTTGTGGTTCTTTCTGCGTTGTCGTTTCTCTTTGAGACCCATTCGGTGTGTCTTCTCGAAAGCGGCTGCAGCATTGTGGATAGTGCGTCTCCACGCCTCCCGATGTGAGGCCAGGGTGGACCATTGTTGGTGATCAATCTGGCCGAGTCTGAGATGTTGTTTCAGGGAGTCCTTATATCTCTTTTTGAGGGTGCCTTTTTTGCACTAACCCGTGGCGAGTTCACCATAGAGTAGTATCTTTGGGAGGCGGTGGTCCTCCATCCTAGAGACGTGCCCAGTGCAGCTGTGTTCTCAATAGCATGCAACACACAAAAAAATGAGGCTAAGGTGCCTAGAATGCAGTACAACACAAAGGGAAGAAGAGTAATAGGAGGTAATATCCTAAATACTCAGTGCAATGCAAGACCAATGCAGGTCATAAGCAAAAATATATATAGCATTTAATGTAACCACAAAATAGCAAAGTAGCATGGCCTCAATGCTGGTGATCCCTGCTTGCTCAAGGACAGCAACATTCGTCACATAGTCGATCAAGTGCATATTTAGGATTGTGTGAAGCCAGCACTGATAAAAGCGTTCCAGGAGCCGTAGGTGTTGGCGATAGGTGACCCATGTTTCAGACCCATAGAGGAGAATAGACAGCATGATAGCTCTGTACACACTGATTTTGGTGCTTTGCCTCAGGTGTTTGTTGCTCCAGACTCTTTTGTGAAGCCTTCCGAATGCACTGTATGCCTTTGATAATCTGTGATCTATCTCTTTGTCAATCTTGGCATCTGAAGAGATGATGCTTCCCAGGGAGGTGAACTGCCGAACGGACTTAAGCACAGATTTGCCTATGCTGACGTGGGGATGATGGTGTTCTTCCTGTGGTGCGGGCTGGTAGAGGACTTCCGTTTCTTCAGGCTGACTTCCAGCCCAAACAGCTCTGCAGCTGTTGCAAAGCAGGATGTTAGGAGCTGCAGGGCTGCTTCTGAATGGGCGACAAGGGCAGCATCATCAGCAAAAAGCAGCTCACGGACTAGATAGAGTCTTAGTGCGAGCCCTCAGACGGCTTAAGTTGAACAAGCTTCCATCAGTAGCGTATATATATATATGCCATCTTCTTCTTCGAGGTCTGCCGTAGCCCTTTGGAGCATCATGCTGAAGAAGATTGCAAATAGGGTTGGTGCAAGAACACAACCTTGTTTCACTCCATTAGTTATGAGAAAGGGCTCCGAGAGAGCATCGCCGTATCTGACTTGACCGCGCTGGCCCTCATGGAGCAGGATAGTCATTTTGAGGAATTTGGGGGGACACAATACTTTATGTATATACCACTCAGTCTCCCCAAAGGGTTATATAAACCCCATTTTCCTAGTTTCCAACAGACCTCACAACCCCTGAGTATGCCTGCCATAGATGTGGGCGAAACATCAGGAGAGAATGCTTCTGGAACACAAACACACAACCTGGAAAAGTCACAGCAACTCTTTTTTAACATTATAGAAACCTTTTTTTGTATTAGATGACGATGGAAGGAGATGAAAATACAAGATGTTAGGGGGGAGTCCCTACTGTATATCTATTCTTTATCCTATATGTCCTATATTTTATCAGTATTGGAGAACAAATGCTGCAGGGAAACATATGCAGATATTTATTTTATTTATTTATTATTCGGGCTTCTATGCCGCCGACTACCTGAGGCTCGCGGCGGCTTACAGGAGCCGAAGGGCACAGTAAAATACAGGCAATAAGCAGTTAAAAACAATTAAAAACAACAGCAGTACAGTAATTAATAACACAGTTAACACAATGAACAGCACATCATCCTCAGAAGAACGAATAGATGGCGGGGCATGGGCAGGACTGACTCACCAAAGGCCTGCTTAAACAGGTATGTTTTACAGGCCCGTTTAGACGGAGCAAGTCCTTCATAGCCCGAGTTCCGGCCGGAGGAGGGCGTTCCACAGCGTAGGTGCTATGACAGAGAACGCCCTCCGGCGGGTAGCAGTCAGCCTTGCGAGTTTAGCTGAAGGTATCTCCAGGAGATTGGAGTCCTCAGACCGAAGTGATCTCGGAGGGCAATATGGGGTGAGACGGTCCCTCAAATACGCTGGCCCCAGGCCGTGTAAGACCTTAAAGGTGAGGACCAACACTTTGAAGGTGATCCGGTGCTCAATTGGCAGCCAGTGCAGATCCTGCAAAACAGGTGTGATGTGGGCGCCAGCTGGCGTGCCAGACAGGAGCCGGGCGGCAGTGTTCTGCACTAGCCTGAGCTTCCGGGTCACCGACAGAGGAAGGCCAACGTGAAGCGCGTTGCAGTAATCCAGCCTTGAGATGACTGTGGCTTGGATCACCGTGGCCAGATCGTTCGGGAGAGATAGGGGGCCAGCCTCCTTGCCTGTCGCAGATGAAAAAGCGATCTTGCTGACCTTAGAGACCTGGGCCTCCATGGTCAGCTGGGAGTCCAAATGGACCCCCAGGCTCTTTACGGAAGGCGACGGGCATAACACCACACCGTCCAGGCTCGGAAGCTGGACATTAACATCACCCGGGCGACCCAGCCACAAGATCTCCGTCTTCGCCGGATTCACCCTCAACCTACTGGCTCGCAGCCATCCAGTAACGGCTTCGAGGCAGTGTTGGAAATTATCGGGGACAGAACCCGGCCTGCCCTCCATCCTCAGAATGAGCTGGGTATCGTCAGCGTACTGGTGACACTCCAGCCCATAACTCCGCACCAGCTGTGCAAGCGGCTGCATGTAGATGTTAAATAACAGAGGGGAGAGACTGGCCCCTGGGGGACCCTACAGAGTAGTGGGGAGCCCTCGGAGACCACCTCGCCCCTCCTCACACGCTGAGACCGCTGGTGGAGGAAGGAGGTCAGCCATTTAAGGGCTGTCCCCCTCACTCCAGCCACGGCCAGGCGGTGGATCAATAGATTGTGGTCGACCGTGTCAAACGCTGCCGTGAGGTCCAATAACACGAGCAGCGCAGACCCGCCTTGGTCGAGCTGGCAGCGGAGTTTGTCTGTGATGGAGACCAGAACCGTCTCCGTCCCGTGCCCCGAACGGAAGCCGGACTGGAAGGGGTCTAGCCATGTTGCATCATCTAAGAAGATATAAGATATAGGAAGGCAGAATCTGAGGGTTGAGGTGTCAGGAAGCTTCAAACTTTAGTTGTAGAGAATGAGCTTCCTACTATCAGGGGCGGTCTAAGGTAATTTTAAATGGTAAGCAAATATTATTTTGCCCCCTGAAAAAAACATTCTTTTGCCCCCCCTCCTCAGCGCATGCCCAGAAGCTCCTGTGCGCAGGCGCAGAAGCCTGTAAACAAAGCACTCCCTATTCGGCACGCAGGGAGGTTTCCTATGGCGTGGCGTCGGAGCACCCAAGGCCCAAAAGCGGAACATCGGCCGGACGCTGTCTGGCGGGCAGGGGAATGCGCCCTTTACCCAGATGGCGCCCCACGCAGCAGCGTCCTTTGCCTACCGGTAGGACCGCCCCTGCCTACTGTGCCTCCTGCCATACAATCCCTGCAAACCAGGCTACATTTCTTTTATCTCTCAGCAGTTGGGAGGATGCACAGCCATCCGTGGGGTGGGTGGCGTGTTTGTGTGTGTGTGTGTGTGTATAGAGAGAGAGTCTTGTATTCGAAGTACCCCTAAGTGCCTAACAATAGAACCCATTGTTATTGCAGCAGAAGGAAGGAAATTATAAGAAGCAGCTATTACGTGCCCAGCAGTATCGCCTGCGTAATCTTGTTTAATAGGCTCTATCATAGCTAGAAAAATAAGTGGTTTCTTTTTAGACAAACAGCATTCTCGTTTCTAATGTATAAGAGAGTGTATATTTGGTGGTGGGTAGGGGGTCTGGCAAGAAAACTCCAATTGAAATGCTGAAAAAACAACAACAGGACACTAGTCATTGATGGATGCCAAAAACTTGTGTGCAATTAAGAAATTCTGAAATGCCATTTTATCCTAATGGAAGCTTGTGCGGCAAAATGCAAACCATGCCCGCTGAACTGCCCTTCCCTACAGAAATATCCTTCTCTGCCTTGAGCATTTTAATGGTGGAGTTGTTTGGAGGCTGGGTCTGTAAGGCAGCGGCAGGCTTTAGGATCAGGAGGTTATCCAACTTGTGTGTGGATATGTTTTGAGATACCCATCGCCACTCGGCATGTTATATTGTTGTTGGCCATGCTGTTGATATTGCGTCTGAGTGGGTTCGGCTCCCATCTGTTCATTGTACATTTGTAAACAAATCATTTATTATAAAAAAGCATCATAAATCTCTAGGACACTCCGCTTGCAAATAAGCCGGCCCTCTAAAAAAGTAGCGCTGGGTTGTTTAACTGCATTGGTAATGGGGGGAGCATGGCATGGTACAAGGCAGGCTGAAGAGGCACTCAGACAAAACGTGACTTACCCCAGGAACTGTTGCTCATACCCCCCCCCCCCCCCGAAAGATAGAGACACAGGCTTCTCAGGGATTTAAAGGGATTTAGCATCAACCACCCAGGAGCATCTGCATTCAGACTTGAGTTGAAACTAGACTTGAACCAGAAATCCTTTGTTGGGATTCGACCTGGCAGGAGAATTCCAGAAAAGAATCAATCAGGGCCAGCGAACACCTCCCAACAAAGGCACGAAGCAGCCAGGCTTTGAAGCTGCAAGGTCATTCAGTGCTAATCGAGGTAGCCAATTCCAACATTCACACTTGCTTCCAACAGACAAGACTTCTTTCTCTCATCCTGGACAATTCACAGATATATAATTAGGCCTGGGCAATAATGGTTCTAAATGGTTCTAAAGTACTTACAAAACTAAAGTTCTGGTGGTGAACACTAGGTGGCGCTGGTGCTTTGCTTCTATGGTGTTGCTAAAGTTCTGGTGGTGAACACTAGGTGGCGCTGGTGTTTCACCACCAGAACTTTAGCAACACCATAGAAGCAAAGCACCAGCACCACCTAGTGTTCACCACCAGAACTTTAGCAACACTGTAGAAGCAAAGTACCAGCGCCACCTAGTTTTCACCACCAGAACTTTAGCAACACTGTAGGAGCAAAGCACCGCCGCCACCTAGTTTTCACCACCAGAACTTTAGCAACACTGTAGAAGCAAAGCACCAGCGCCACCGAGTGTTCACCACCAGAACTTTAGTTTTGTAAGTTCTTTAGAACCATTTAGAATCATGATTGCCCAGGCCTAGTAGTTAAGTGTTGGATACTGACACTAGGTCTAAGTGACAATAAGCCATCATACTTGCGTATGTGCAGTATATAAATGAGTGGCAACTGATTGCTCCATTTGCGAAACTGGTTTTTATAAACCAATAGTTATTATTTTAATGAAGATTGCTCTCCAGCCCTAAGACCCTGACTTCCAGAAATAGCCCTTACATCCGATTTGCTCCAACTCCTTGGAATACATAAGCCCTTTATCCACAAACACCCCATCACTAAACTAAACTGTATGAAAAATTACATCAGAAAGCTAAGCTATGCAGAAGAAATCAAACCCCGTCTCTCTGTTCACATGTTCCTTCTTCAGAGAGCGCGGTCAAGCATCTGCATTTTCTTTCCAGTGATGGCATTTATTTTAAGCACATGAATGTTCATGGGAAATGGTCTGCAAAACATGACTTTCTCTTAAGCTAATACAGTACAATATATAAAAAATGTCAAATCCCAGAAAGATGCTAAATCAATCTGAGCCCCATTTTTGGCAGACAAGTAAGATCGAAATGCAATCAATCATCCAATTTATCATCTTGAGCAGAGTGAGCAAAGTGTGACTCAAGGGCCATGCACAGTCCCTGAAACACACAGAAGACCTCTCCAGCCCTAAATCCCAGCAAAAGGTCTTGGGGGCCAATTTGGGGTCATTGTTTTATCTTGAAACAGTCCCTAAAAGTCTAGGGCAGTGTTTTTCAACCTTTTTTGAGCCGGGGCACACTTTTTACATTTACAAAATCCTGGGGCACACCACCAACCAAAATGACACAAAATGACACTCTAAGACAGTAATACATATAGTTAATATGTTTTTGAATGTATTTATACAATCAGTGTGAAACCTGGACTTTTTTCGATGAACACAACATAGATATCCTGGCAGGACTGGCAGAAAGACACAAACTTCCCACACAGAACTCCCATAACCAAGAGAAAATACTGTAAGAGTTTGGTGGGCATTGACCTTGGGTTTTGGAGTTGTAGTTCACCTATATCCAGAGAGCACTGTGGACTCAAACAATGTTGGATCAGGACCAAACTTGGCATTAACACTCAATATGCCCAAATCTGAACACAGATGGAGTTTGGGGAAAATAGACCTTGACATTTGGGAGGTACAGTTTCTGGGATTTATAGTTAACACACAATCAAAGAGCATCCTGAACTCTTGCAACAATGGAATTGAACCAAACTTGGCATATTGAACTCTCATTACCAACAGAAAGTACTGAAACGGTTTGCTTGGGAATTGACCTTGAGTTTGGAAGTTGTAGTTCACCTACACCCAGAGAGCACTGTGGACTCAAACAATGTTATGTTATGTTGTTGTTTGTTTTCTATCCAGAATCACAATGTTGGAAGGAGGCTCACCACTTTAAGGTCCTTAAAACAGGCATGGGGAAACTTCAGCCCTCTGGGTGCTTGGACTTCAACTCCCACCATTCCTAACAGCCTTTCCTGCTTAGATAGCTGAGGGGGGGGGGAGAGGAAAAGGGCCTGAGGCTGCTAGGAATGGTGGGAGTTGGAGTCCAAAACCCCTGGAAGGTCCAAGTTTGCCCATGCCAGCTTTCGCCAGAGACCTCTTCCTCCCCCTTCCCCTTCGCGCCCTTTCTTCCCCCTCCTGCCCAACACTTACTTTTTCTACTTTTATGGGGTTTGATAGTGATAAAGACTGGCCCTCTGAAACCTCAGGGAATGATTGGGATACGCTAAGTTTTGAAAGACGCTGGGGATCTTGGAGAGACTCACAAAGATTGAAAAATTGATTTCCGTCCTCCTGAATTCGAGAGGCTCTTGAAAATTGGATTGGGACCCCCACTGAAATCCGGGACACATAAATTTACTTCTACACTGCCACTTCTGCTGCCATTTTGATCCAAGGGGGCAGCGTGAGCATGTTCAGGAGAGGAGGGGGGAGGGAGGAAGACGTGGCCCGTGCGGGCGCTACTGCGCAGACTCGCCCCAGAGCAAAGCGAGGCAAAGCGAGCAGAGCGAGGCTGGGAAGAAGGGAGCCCGAGTGGAGAAGAAAAAGTGTTCGGCAGGAGGGGGAAGAAAGGGGATTGGAGGTGCCCATTTCCCACGGCACACCTGATGATCGCTCACGGCACACTAGCATGCCACGGCACACTGGTTGGGAAACACTGGTCTAAGGAGTGCTTTTCTTCCTTCAAACCGCAAAGTTCCTAAGACATCCAAAAGAAGGGGAAATTGGTCCAAAGTTGGTCAGTCGTGGCATCACATCACTTTGGCAGTTCTGAAACTCACGGCTGTGGCTACTGGATGGGTGGTAGAAGATCAAATGCCCATCCCCGGTGACACTGATTAGTACTCTTATGAAAACAGACTCTAAGTCTTACCTCTCTTTTCCGTAGTGATGACCGTAGCTTCCAAGGGCTCCCCCCAGCCTTGGCGCGTCTTGGCAGAGGCTCGGAAGATGTACGCCGATTCCGGGAGGAGATCTGTCGCCACAAACTGCCGGACTGTGGAGCCAACCTCCACTGTGGTGAACTTGTTTGGGTTGCTGGTTGCCAAGCGGTATGCAATTTGATATCCTAGAATCGTAACGACAAACACACAAAAAATTAGAAGTTTGGTTGTGTTGTTTCCACTGTTTTAGTGCGGGGAAAGCGCCAGGACTATTAGTGCATCCTAATTACGTATTTATTTGGAGGCAAAACAATGCAATTTGCTTCTTTTTAGGGGTTACCAGCTGAGCTTTATAACATCTCTCCCATCCTCCAGGATTGATGCAGTACATTATCTGGGAAATTACGGACTATGTGATGAATGGAAAGGGCCTTCTGAGTGATAATCCACCGTGAAATTTGTTTCACATTTCGTTCTTTTTTTTAAAAAAACCCTAAAAACCAAGATATAGAAACAGTTTCATCTTCTGGGAGAATATCGATGGGCTGTGAAAATGTGACAGATACCAAAGACAAGTATACACAGCTGAAACTGATTCTGACAAGGCAAGGCCAGCCTGGAACGTATCTGTCCAATGTCTTCCCTTACAAGCAAATGCTTGGAGACAGAGCAAGAGGGCAGTGCGACCAAGCGGAGGATCCAGGCATCCATTCAAAAAACACATTTCTGTTTTATTTTGGGACTCAAGATCTAGGAATGACATGTAAGATGGAAAATGTATTGGAAACACAGATGTGATGCCCCATTCGTCTACCCCAGTGTTTTTCAACCTTTTTTGAGCCGTGACACAAAATGACACTCTAACACAGTAATACGTATAGTTAATACGTTTTTAAATGCATTTATACATTCGGTGTGAAACCTGGGCCTGTTTCGATGAACACAACCTAGATATCCTGGCAGGAATAACAGAAAGACACAAACTTCCCACACAGAACTCCCATAACCAAGAGAAAATGCTATAAGAGTTTGGTGGGCATTGACCTTGAGTTTTGGAGTTGTAGTTCACCTATATCCAGAGAGCACTGTGGACTCAAACAATGTTGGATCAGGACCAAACTTGGCATGAATATTCAATATGCCCAAATGTGAACACAGAGGGAGTTTGGGGAAAATAGACCTTGACATTTGGGAGTTACGGTTTCTGGGATTTATAGTTAACACAGAATCAAAGAGCATCTTGAACTCTTGCAACAATGGAATTGAACCAAACTTGGCATATTGAACTCTCATTACCAACAGAGTTCAATATGCTACTGTTGTTTTTATTGCGCCTGTACGGCCCTTGTGAGCTGCCCCGAGCCCCTCCGGGAGTGGCGGCATAGAAGCGTGAGTAATAATAATAATAATAAGAAGAAGAAGAAGAAAGTACAGAAAGGGTTTGCTTGGGAATTGACCTTGAGTTTGGAAGTTGTAGTTCACCTACACCCAGAGAGCACTGTGGACTCAAACAATGTTATGTTATGTTGTTGTTTGTTTTATATCCAGAATCACAATGTTGGAAGGAGGCTTACCACTTTAAGGTCCCTAAAATAGGCATGGGCAAACTTTGGCCCTCTGGGTGCTTTGGACTTCAACTCCCACCATTCGTAACAGCCCATGCCAGCTTTCGACAGAGACCTCTTCCTCCCCCTTCCCCTTTGCGCCCTTTCTTTCCTCTCCTGCCAAACACTTACTTTTTCTTCTACACTGCCGCTTCTGCTGCCATTTTGATCTGAGGGGGCAGCGTGAGCGTGTTCAGGAGGGGAGGGGGTAGGGAGGAAGACATGACCCATGCGGGCGCTACTGCACAGATTCACCCCAGATCAAAGCGAGCAGAGCGAGGCTGGGAAGAAGGGAGCCCGAGTGGAGAAGAAGAAGTGTTTGGCAGGAGGGGGAAGAAAGGGTATTGGAGGTTCCAATGTCCCACGGCACACCTGATGATCACTCACGGCACACTGGTTGGGAAACACTGGTCTACCCTACCTTTTGGTGTCACTAACCTTGCAATTTGGGGCAGGCCCCTGGCATTTTAGCTGGGCAGGTGGATCTATTTCTTGGCCTAGAGCAGTGTTTCTCAACCTTCCTAATGCCGCGAGCCCTTAATACAGTTCCTCATGTTTTGGTGACTGCCAACCGTAAAATTATTTTCATTGCTACTTCATAACTGTCATTTTGCTACTGTTATGAATCGTCATGTAAATATCTCATATGCAGGATGTATTTTCATTCACTGGACCAAGTCTGGCACAAATACCCCATACACCCAAATTTGAATACTGGTGGTGTTGTAAGTCAGGCCTTGGCATTGGCTGATAGCAGAGCTGGAGCAGACGCTATGTTATCTCCAGCTGAGAATGGAATGCAGCAGGGTCAGGCTAATGAGCTTTCAGATACTGGAGGGAGAAGGAAACGCAATGTAAGCAATTCTAGCTCTGAAGAGTTCGAACAGAGAAAGAGGATTCGGCAGAGACTTACAGCTGCTGCAGATTCTGAGCCATTAAGAGGGTTTTTTTTTCTAGAGATGTGGACCTAACATCAGAAGAAGGTGATACTGAACTTGATTCAACGTTGGTAAAAGAAGTTTAGGATATATGTAATGCTGACTCCAGTCCTGACACATTTCTGGGGTTTGATAGTGACAGAGATTGGCCCACTGACAAGTTCTGGAAATGAATGGGAAACACTAAGTTTTGGAAAGCGTTGGGGGGAGTGGAGGGGCAATGAAAGGCAAGCAGCTGGGCTTCTAATCAAGATGGGTGTGACACTGATGAGTCTGACCTTTAGCGTTATAAATTGTGTGTTGGAAAATAGTTTCCTTGCGGCAGGCAAGGAGTTGTGTCCTACGTCCTGTTGCCTTGGCGTTCTTTTTTTCTTGGCATCCTGTGATCTTGACACCTTGATATCGTGTTCCTGACTACTCCTACTACTCCTTGTGGCAGGGTTTATCTCTTCTGGATCTGCTCTCCGGTTAGACCGTGGGTCATCTCCTCGTTTACCTCCATAATTTTTTCCTGCCTTTGACCTTGGATCGGTTACAGACTATCTCCCTCCAATCCCACCAGCATTTTGGATCAGCCCACAATAGAAAATCACAGACGAAATAATTATATGATTGGGGGTCACTACAACAAGAGGAACTGTAGAGGGACGTCCCTGAGTTCGTTTTGGATTTCTCCTGCAGTGTTTTTTTTGGGCTTCCCTTGGGTTTTGTGGGGGGGGGGGGGTTACCAGTTTGGCTAGGTTTTTGTTGGCCCCACTTCCATTTCTTGTTAAATAACCCTTTTTACATCTGGCTTTGGCTCTACTTGGCATCTGAGTTACAACAGGTGGGGTTGGGGGTGGATTGATTTTGTCATTTGGAGTTTCAGTTGCTGGGATTTATAGTCCACCTATCATCAAAGAGCATTCTGAACTCCACCAACGATGGAATTGAACCAAACTTGGCACAGAGAACTCCCATGACCAGCAGAAAATATTGGAAGGGTTTGGCGGGCATTGACCTTGAGTTTTGGAGTTGTAGTTCACCTACATCCAGAGAACAACCTCATCACCAGGCAATTTCCAGAAATTCTCATTCTGCTTACTTACTTACAACCCAACTACATCAATCAATGCATCCTCTAGGACCGCACGCCAACTATTCAAACTCATAATACCCATTCTTGCCAATACACCAGACTTGCTTTCTTCTGGAGCTGACTACAAACCCGGTCCAGCTGCTCAGCTCCAAAATCAATTTCATTCAGGGATGGCAGGGATGGCTTTGCTTGTAGCAAAACTGTGACATGCTCCATCAAGTTTCCATGGTGGGAAGCATGGAGGAGGACGGCCAAATGAAGTCAAAGCAGAAGCGGCCGAACTCAACAGCAATGGACATCTGCTAGCCCTCTGCCCGTCTTTTGAACTCTAAAGGGTTCTGCAGAATTCGGAGACTGTTCCGGTGCCAAACATCCTATTAATATGCCTGCAGCGGCTTGGACATTCACCAGATTTCAACAAAAGGAAGGGGGAGGCAAAAGCAAAGGGGCAAAATCAATGGGTAATGAGTAACACACGGAGGCTTGTACCAAGGATGATATCAGGCTGGATAGACAACATTCATCTCTTGCTGAGAGGTGGCAATAAAAAGAGGATTTGGAACGTTCTTTGTCAAGCCAACTCCGTGCGTGCCATGAATCCGCTCGCAGACTTTGGAGTTTAATTGGTATACAGATGGTGGTAATTGCGTGCAGTGGGGCTAGTGATGCTTTTGCAGATAACCTGTCCTCTCCCTATATGTCACTGTCTTTTTCCTCACTCGGGGGAAACAGGATGGTTTGTGGCAGCTGAATGGGAAAGTGGCTGCTCTTTTTGTTTCCCGCGCTGATGTGTCATTATGAGTCACGTCTCGTCTCCTTTGCCATTTCTGAGGTGCCAGAGGAGAGGCCCATGTTTCATCGGCACTCAAATTACAGCCGACAAGATCTGAGAGGGAGCCCAGTTGTTGAGGCCTGTCTTGGAACCGGGATGTACGCAGACAAGAGATTCGAAGGGCCATATAGATACTTGCAAACTTGGCTCCACAAAACTGAGAGTCGAAATGCGCAGCTTTGCCAGAGCACCTGAACCATAAGCAGGAGCCAGAAAGAGTTACGAGAGCAGAGCTTTCAGACGGTTGCTTTGGGTCCCACTCCCGAGAGTTTCCCCTAATCAGAGCAGATCCACTGAATCAGGAGCTTGGCTTTTCTTCGTGAACGAAGATTCAGGAAGGACTCATCCCACGCTTTCTACAAGCGCGTTGATGACTAAAGAGGCCAATCCAAGATAGACAAGTCAGGTTGCAGAAAGCACAGCAGAAAGTCTCCTTGGGTGATGTTGTTTCCAGGTTGCGGTTCTTTCTGCGTTGTCATTTCACTTCGAGACTTGTTTGGTGTGTCTTCTTGAAAGAGGCTGCAGCATTGTGGGTAGTGCGTCTCCATGCCTCCCGATGTGGGGCCAGGGTGGACCATTGTTGGAGGTCAATCCGGCCGAGCCTGAGATGTTGTTTTAAGGAGTCCTTATATCTCTTTTTTGGGTCACCTCTCTTGTGCTGATCCGTGGCGCGTTCACCGTAGAGTAGTATCTTTGGGAGGCGGAGGTCCTCCATCCTAGAGACGTCCCCTGCCCAGCGCAGCTGTGTTCTCAATAGCATGGCCTCAATGCTGGTGATCCCTGCTTGCTCAAGGACAGCAACATTCGTCACATAGTCGGTCCAGTGTATATTTAGGATTGTGCGAAGACAGCACTGATGAAAGCATTCAAGGAGTCGTAGGTGTTGGCGATAGGTGACCCATGTTTTAGACCCATATAGGAGAATAGACATTACGATAGCTCTGTACACACTGATTTTGGTGCTTTGCCTCAGGTGCTTGTTGCTCCAGACTCTTTTGGGAAGCCTTCCAAATGCACCATATGCTTTTGCTAATCTGTGATCTATCTCTTGATCAATCTTTGCTTCTTTTTGGCCATATAAGCATGTCTGTTTTGGTCCATGTTAGTCCAGTTACCATCACTGACCACACAACCAATCCACATAACTTTGTGAACTCTAGTTGGCTTCTGTAAATCAGTGTGGATGTTTTATGTTCAGATTCTATGTCATTATCTAATTTTGGTTTGATTACGTTTGGTTTAATGGATTCATGTTAGGTTCTGATGTTTTCATATATAGGGTTTTTCTGGGATTATTGGGCATGGCCGACTTACCGGCCATGCGGGTTGCGGGGCAGCGTTGCCCCCGCGCCATCTTCTCAGCCGGAGGGGCTTCTTCTCCCCAGAAGCCCCTGGGGTGGCAGGACGGCTTCCCGCCATCCATGCTGGCTGGCCAATGAAGGGGCTGGCTCTGCCCCGTTCCCTCACTGCTTCCGGCCGGCACACACTTCCGCCCGGGCAGCTTACTTAAGGCTGCCCGGGGACTGCCTCGCTACGTGTGGAGGCAGTCTTGTTTTTCCTCCCACCCTCCCTTCTCATTGCATTGTTCGTAGGTGTATTTTGTTACTTTACAACAGCTGCAGAGCTGTTTGGGCTGGAAGTCAGCCTGAAGAAAACAGAAGTTCTCTACCAGCCCGCAGCACAGGAAGAACACCATCATCCCCACGTCAGCATAGGCAAATCTGTGCTTAAGTCAGTTCAGCAGTACCTGGGAAGCATCATCTCTTCAGACACCAAGATTGATAAAGAGTTAGATCACGGATTAGCAAAGGCATATAGTGCATTTGGAAGGCTTCACAAAAGAGTCTGGAGCAACAAACACCTGAGGCAAAGCACCAAAATCAGTGTGTACAGAGCTATCATACTGTCTATTCTCCTCTATGGGTCTGAAACATGGGTCACCTATCGCCAACACCTACGACTCCTTGAACGCTTTCATCAGCGCTGTCTTCGCACAATCCTAAATATACACTGGACTGACTATGTGACGCATGTTGCTGTCCTTGAGCAAGCAGGGATCACCAGCATTGAGGCCACGCTATTGAGAACACAGCTGCGCTGGGCAGGGCATGTCTCTAGATTGGAGGCCCCCCGCCTCCCAAAGATACTACTCTATGGTGAACTCGCCACTGGTCAGTGCAAGAGAGGCGCCCCCAAAAAGAGATATAAGGACTCCCTGAAACAATATCTCAGGCTCTGCCAGATTGATCACCAACAATGGTCCACCCTGGCCTCACATCGTGAGGCATGGAGACGCACTATCCACAATGCTGCGGCCTCTTTCGAGAAGACACACCAAATAAGTCTCGAAGCGAAACGACAACGCAGAAAGAACCACAACCAGGAAACAACATCACCCAAGGAGACTTTCTGCTGTGCTTTCTGCAACCGAACTTGCCTATCTCAGATTGGCCTTTTTAGTCATCAACGCGCTTGTGGAAAGCTTGGGATGAGTCCTTCCTGAATCTGAATCTTCGTTCGCGAAGAAAAGCCACAGCAATTGAGAATATTGGCTCTGCGTTTTTCGAAGACATTTGTGATTGATTGACTTAGAGAAGAGCAGGAGGATCTTCCCATTCTTTGATCCATTTGGAATTTGCAACTTGTTAACCAGAACATTATTTTTTAAAAAACCCACGGTACCAGCTGGGTGCTGTTAGGCATTCATACTGGAAAGAGTCTACTCTTCAGAGATCATTAGCTGCGCACCATTCGCAGTGAAACCAGAGAAAGAGAAAAAAGAGGGACCTAGTTTTGAATATAATTAGCGTTACCCTTTGCAAATGTTATGCAGCCTGTCTAGGTATGTATCTTGAATTGCACACTGTGAAATCTAGGCCTGATTCAATAAATGCTATAAGGTTTTATTTCACCACTTTTGAAAGCCCAGGAAAAGAAGAACTCATCAAATGGTATACTGAAGGGATGTGCTCTGACCTTTTCCGGTTTCTGTACATGTGCAGAAAGCAGAACCAAAGGCACAGTCAGATTCAGGTGGGATGAAACATGACGGAGGCAGAAAGCCATTGTGGGAGGTGGGCTAGGACACAGAAGAGGGAACAGCGGCCTCCTCCAGCAAGACAAAAGTCGAGAGGAGAGCAGACGTTGGAGGCAACGTTAAAATAAGCACTGCAGCAAACGCCTGCCTGCAGGGGAAATGCAAAATATGAAGAGAAATCCAAACTTGGTCTTTACACTCGTTAAAGTGTAAATACGCTTGCTGTCAAACTCAAGAGGAGTTCTCTTTCAATCTGTTTCATTTGTTTCCCTTCAACAAATCTTCTGACCATTCAGCTTCTTTCCTTAAAGCAGTGTTGCCCAAACAGTGTGCCGGGGCACACTAGTGTGCCGTAAGCCAGTATTTTTCAACCTTTTTTTGAGCCGCGGCACATTTTTTACATTTACAAAATCCTGGGGCACACCACCAACCAAAATGACACAAAATGACACTCTGTCATTTTACTAACTATCACCCTTCCCCCTCGTGACGCCGCTGCTTCCGCTAAACCCCCCTCCCCCGGGAGGCCCACACGCAGGGGGCCCATCACCGCCCCACAGCCAAGCCTGCTCAGCGTGCACAGGCTTGGCTGAGCAGGACGAATAGGAATTGAGCACATGGGGTGGCTCTGAGCCTCGGAACAAACTGTGGCGGAGGCTCGCAGCCATCACCACCCCCAGTTCTCCTTCCCGAAGGGGTTCAGCCCCCTCGGGAGTGCCCCCCCCGGTGTCCCTTCAGTTTCCCTGCTGTCGCCTTGGGGCCAGATTGAAAGGAACCAAGCTGGGCTGTGGAAATGTGCATCCTGGCGTCTGCTCTGCAGCGAACTCGGAGCCCAGCCAGGAGAGACCAGGAGATGAGGGGTTGCTCCAATTCCCTGGCGCAGAGGGGCTAGAGGGCAGAAAGCCTTGCCTCGAGCCTCCGGGAGCGGGGTCGGACGGGGCAGCTCCCACTGACTCCTCCTCCCTCTCCTCCTCCTTGCTGCCAAAGAGGAGGAGGGCAGAAGAGCGCCCAGGAGCCAAGAAGCAGGAGGAGCCGCCACCCAGCCAGGTAGCCCTTGGCGCGCAGAGGGAGTGAAGGAAGGAAGGAAGGGAAGGAGAGAGAGAGGAGGGAGGGAGGGAGGAAAGTTCTGGACACCGAGGGATCTCCCTCACTGCAGCCAGGCTGGCTGGCATTGCTGCTTCAGCCAGGAAAGCCTCATTTCTGCTGCTAGGCTCTCTCTCTCTCTCTCCACTGTAATTTCCCACGGCACACCTGATGATTGCTCACGGCACACTAGTGTGCCCCGGCACACTGGTTGGGAAACACTGCCGTAAGCGATCATCAGGTGTGCCGTGGGAAATTGGAACCTCCAGGAGGGGAGTGGGGAGAGTCTAGTGTGTTGAAGTATAAAAACCCTAAGAAACCTACCTTGATAAAGGCACAAAATTACGAACACACCCCCCCTCTCCACCCGTTGTCTACTTGGTCTCTCCCTCTCTATGCATTGGGAAGGCCCGCCTCCCTTTCCCCAAGTAGAGACCTCCTCTAGCCTCCCCCCCCCCCGGCCTAATGCCAGAGGGTTCAGTCCAGCACCGGCCCCGCCCCTCCCACCTCCCCTCCTCCCCGGTGCACACGAAACTGCTCTTGGCCTCCCTCCGGCTCCCTGCCCGCCACCGCTGCCTTCCTGCCTGCATGCTTCGCCAGCCCCGAGATGCCCACTCGGGCTACCCCAGTGACCCCCGAGGAGCTGTGCAGGTGGTGAGTGAGGCTCCTGCTCCCCATGACCCCAACTCAAACCTGGCGGAGAGGGGGGGGCAACCTAAGTGAGAGAGAGACTGCTGGTCTTTCGACCCCCCCCCCCCCTCCAGAAACTGTACCTCTCAAATGTCAAGGTCTATTTTCCCCAAACTCCACCTGTGTTCACATTTGGGCATATTGAGTATTCATGCCAAGTTTGGTCCTGATCCAACATTGTTTGAGTACACAGTGCTCTCTGGATATAGGTGAACTACAACTCTAAAACTCAAGGTCAATGCCCACCAAACTCTTATAGTATTTTCTCTTGGTTATGGGAGTTCTGTGTGGGAAGTTTGTATCTTCCTGCCATTCCTGCCAGGATATCTATGCTGTGTTCATCGAAACAGGCCCAGGTTTCGCACTGAGTGTATAAATACATTTTAAAACATATTAACTATATGTATGACTGTGTTAGAGTGTCATTTTGTGTCATTTTGGTTGGTGGTGTGCCCCAGGATTTTGCAAATGTAAAAAGTGTGCCGCGGCTCAAAAAAGGTTGGGAAACAGTGCATTAAAGGCTTGTTTTATGCTTGCTAAGCCCCACTTTGCCTCCATATACTCCATAGCTGGGAGGTTTTTTTAAAGCAGAATCAGCAGAATGCAGAAGGAAGAGAAACACAGATTTTGTCGTAGTCAGACTGTCTTAAAGAAGCCAAGTCCATTGTAGTAAATAGTAAACGTTTATTAACTGCAAACAAAAGCTCAAAACTTGGTCAAACTGACCAAACACACTGAAAACTAGAGTACAAGTATGGGAAAAACTAACCATGGCACCAAAATGGCCAAAACAGAGTCAATGGAATATAATGTGGATTAAATCTCCGGAAAATCCGCTTCAGCACAGAAAACTCGAGGGATGAAGAAGCTACGGGTCATCAGCCAGTCTGTAGTCGTCACACCAGGAAGAGCAGCCAATTGGAAGTCGTCAATCCAAAGGAGCAAACAGGAGCGAAGTGAAGAAACAGTCCCAGGTCAAACCGAAAGAGCAGTCAGCATCACGGAGTAGCCAAAACGATCCGGAGTCAAAAAAGGAAGCCAGGAAAGCTAGCACATAGGGATTAAAGCCGGTGTAGCGATGAAAGGGAACAAGATGCGGATCCCACCAGATACGATACCAGAGTCCAGAAGTCAGTCCAAGGTCCAAGGTTCACGGTCCAATGATGAGCAATGCAGCAACACAAGGCAGCACATAGACAACCAGAAAGACTCGTTCAGCTAGGTCCAGATGTAATTGAGCCCTCAGCGTTGCCTGATAGTAGGGCTACAGAAGACGCTGAGTCATCAGCGTCTGAGTGTAGTATGCAAATGGGTGGGGCTGAGAGTAATCTAAGCACTGGAGCAGGCAGAAAGAGGAATGCAAGCGATTCCAGCAGGGAAGGGTTGGAACAAAGGAAGAGAATTCAGCAGATACTTATGTCTCCCACTGACTCTGAATCCTTTGAGGGTTTTCACAGAGATGGGGAAAATGAGTCAGAAGAAAGTGATACTGAATTAGATTGGACCTTGGTACAGAAAGTTAGGGATGTGTGTAATGCAGACTCCAGTAGTGATACTTTTATGGGATTTGAAAGTGACAAAGACTGGCCCTCTGAAACTTCTGGGAATGATTGGGAAACACTAAGTTTTGAGAGATGCTGGGGAACTTGGAGAGACTCACAAAGAGTGTCAGCTGCAGAGAGGGAAGCAGCTGCAACGCCTGATCAAGAGGAGTGGTGTTCTTCGGGCAAGTCTGATCTTTACGGTTATATAATGTGGGCTTTTGGGAGAGATTCCTTGCGGCAGGCAAGGAGTTGTTTCTTGTATCCTGTTTGGCATTCCTGTTTGGTATCCTGTTATCTTGGTATCCTGTTGTCTTGCATTGTGTTCCTGATAAAGTTTATTCGTGAGTTGGTTTTTTTTCTGCCACCTTTTTGTGCTGAGATGCTGCTGCTGTTGCTGTTGCTGCTGCTGCAGTTGGGAAGGGTGGGTGGGAGTGGGGGTTGAGTTTCAATGTTCCGCTTTCTGTCCAGCTACAGCTGTGTGTGGCAGGGTTTGGGCTCCGCTGGACATTCTGCGGGTTTTGAGCTTCAAGACTGGTATTGTAGTTGACAATGTGTTTTATGGGGATTACGATGTGTGTTGTCCCTATACATTTAGCTCCTGTTGGACCTTGGATTGTCTCGTCGTTTCCTCCATCACTCTCCTGCCCTCGACTCCGGACCGGTTACTGACTACGCTTTTGGATCATCCCTCGAAGGACGTCACAGAGGACATCCTCAGTTTGTTTTGAATTCTCCTGCAGTGTTTTTTTTGGGGGCTTCCTTGGGTTTTGTGGGGGGGTTTGCCAGGTTGGCTAGTCTTTTGTTAGTCCCATTCCCATTCCTTGTTCAATAAACCTTTTGTTACCCCCTTTTACATCTGGGCTTGGCTTTAATTGGCATCTGCATCGCGTCACTTGGAGTGCCTCTGGTGTCGCTGTGAGAAGGTTCTCCATTGTGCATGTGGCAGGGCTCAGACTGCATTGTAGTAAGTGGTCTATGGTTTGCTCTTCTCTGCACTCGCATGTAGTGGACTCCACTTTATGGCCCCCATGGGGGACACGAGAGAAGCCTCTCTGAAGGATCGTAACACATCTGGGCACCCCCTGGGCAACATCTTTGTAGACAGTTGATTCTCTCACACCAAAAACAACTTGCAAAAAGAAAGGACTGGATGTGGGTGAATAGTTTGAGGCTAGGTCCAGATAGAAGTGCAGCTAGTTAGGAACTCAAAGAAGGAGGTAGCAGCAAAGGATGCTTGGAGCAGTGTTTCCCAACCGCTGTGCCGTGAGCAATCATCAGGTGTGTTCCGTGAGCAATCATCAGGTGTGCCGTGGAAAAACCGACCACCCTGCCAGGAGTCATCTGGGCAGCGTGCCTTTCGCTCTGTCTCTCCGTCTCTCTCTCTCTCTCTCTCTCTCTCTCTCTCTCTCTCTCTCTCTCTCTCTCTGGGGTGCCAGCAGGGCCAATCAACGCCGGCCAAGAAGCAAGCCCCACCTCTCTAAGGGTCTCCCGCCCGGCAGCACCATGTCTGTTCAGGGAGGAAGTACCGAGAGAGGGGAGGGAGGGGGCGGGGTCTCGGGTTCCTAGAAAAGCGGTTGGTTGGAGGCTGATGAGGGGAGGGGCCGGGCGGCACCTTTCCCTGTGAGGTCACTTCCGGAAGAGGTGGAGAGCTTCCGGAGAGGAGAGTTGGGCTTTGTTTACCTCTCAGCTGGCTCAGGATTCGGGATTTGGGGTCGAGGCGGCTCTGGGGTCTCCTCCCTTCTTCCTCTCCTGGCCAGGGCTCTGCCTTGGCCTCTCCTGCTCTCAGGCCTCCTTCCTTCCTTCCTTCCTTCTTTCGTGGTCTGTCTCCTGGCTTCGGAAGCGGCCTGCCCCTGCGCCTCCCTCCCTCCCTGCCTGAGGGAAACCCAGGTGAGCAGCGGCCTTGAAGCACCGGGTGGTGATGATAGGGCAGCATCGGCCCAGGCGACCCAGTCCAAAGCACACAAGGCAGGATATCTATGTTGTGTTCATCGAAACAGGCCCAGGTTTCACACTGAGTGTATAAATACATTTAAAAACATATTAACTATATGTATTACTGTGTTAGAGTGTCATTTTGTGTCATATTGGTTGGTGGTGTGCCCCAAGATTTTGTAAATGTAAAAAATGTGCCGCGACTCAAAAAAACGTTGAAAAACACTGACTTGGAAAATTCACACCTATGTGACGAAGGATCTGGAATTACATTTTCCAGCATCCCAGGTGAGAGAATTACATTATCTCTAGCTAATGTTTGTGGTAAGAAGAAAAGCATAGTGGTGGAGCCACGGTAAGGACTTGAACATTTTGTTTCTGCTTGCTTGCTTGCTTGCTTCAAAGTGCTCAGTTAATTCACGGTCGGAGGAGACAAGTTCAAATTAGGGCTGTAGAGAAACACTGATTTGACCAATAACTTTATGAAATTGACCCAATAAAAAAAAGATGGGAAAGCATTTTGTGAAACTGTCATCCTCAGCTTGTTCCACCAAATTGCTTCTGTGGATCATCAGAACATAATCGCGAGAGTAGGCTTCATTGAACTAAACGGGCCTCCGTTTGATTAGACATCCATTCTTTTATTCTCCAGTGTGCCCGCGGCACAAAATGGCAAGGGATGCCTTCTCAACTTTTAGGCCTGCTTTTGGGTAAATCAATTCCCCTTCTGGCATTATAAGTGGTTTAAAAAAAAAAGGAAACAGAGTTATATGTTATACTTTTAATTATTTTTATTTATTTATTCAAATAGACATACATTTGTAAGTGTTTGTTGTGTACAGAGCGATACTTTCCAGCTATTAGCATTCCATAATCATTTCTCAGATAGTATATTTTCCTTAAAGGGTCACAGTCTTCTTCTTCTTGGCTATTCTTCGCAAACGAAAATTCAGGAAGGACTCATCCCTCGCTTCCTACAAGCGCGTTGATGACTAAAAAGGCCAATCTGAGATAGGCAAGTCCGGTTGCAGAAAGCACAGAAAGTCTCCTTGGGTGATGTTGTTTCCAAGTTGCGGTTCTTTCTACGTTGTCGTTTCTCTTCGAGACTCGTTTGGCGTGTCTTCTCGAAAGAGGCCGCAGCATTGTGGAGAGTGCGTCTCCATGCCTCCCGAAGTGAGGCCAGGGTGGATCATTGTTGGTGATCAATCTGGCCGAGCCTGAGATGTTGTTTCAGGGAGTCCTTATATCTCTTTTTGGGGCGCCTCTCTTGTGCTGACCCATGACAAGTTCACCGTAGAGTAGTATCTTTGGGAGGCGGTGGTCCTCCATCCTAGAGACGTGCCCTGCCCATCACAGCTGTGTTCTCAATAGCATGGCCTCAATGCTGGTGATCCCTGCTTGCTCAAGGACAGCAACATTTGTCACATAGTCGGTCAAGTGTATATTTAGGATTGTGCGAAGACAGCGCTGATGAAAGCGTTTGAGGAGTCGTAGGTGTTGGCGATAGGTGACCCATGTTTCAGATCCATAGAGGAGAATAGACAGTACGGTAGCTCTGTACACACCGATTTTGGTGCTTTGCCTCAGGTGCTTGTTGTTCCAGACTCTTTTGTTCCAGACTTTTAAATGCACTCTATGCCTTTGCTAATCTGTGAACTATCTCTTTGTCCATCTTGCGATCTGAAGAGATGACGCTTCCCAGGTAGGTCAACTGCTGAACAGACTTAAGCACAGATTTGCCTATGCTGACTTGGGGATGATGGTGTTCTTCCTGGGGTGCAGGCTGGTAGAGGACTTCAGTTTTCTTCAGGCTGACTTCCAGCCCAAATAGCTCTGCAACTGCTGCAAAGCAGGATGTTAGGCGCTGCAAGGCTGCTTCTGAATGGGCGACAAGGGCAGCAGCATCAGCAAAAAGCAGCTCACGGACTAGATAGTTTAGAGTCTTAGTGATTAAGATGTATAAAGCACATGTAAAAGAGGTGTGAGCACTCTATATTTGGAAGCCTGAACATTTTCCCCTCCTCAATGATGGCCCTATGAATCAGCAGGAACTGGAAATATCTAAATTCTTGTAGAAGTATTTTCTAAGTGTTTTCAATTATTAATTTCCCCTTGCGAGGAAGTCTTAATCATTTCTGTCTCCAAACATTAACGTCTTCTTAAGGTTTGACAAACGGTCTTGCAACCACAGATCCTTTCTCCGGTCTATTCTAGGGTTCCCATATGTCCCGTATTATACGGGACGCCCCGTATTTTGGTTCTTTTTGGGTGTCCCGTATTTACACCTGCTGTCCCTTATTTTTCGCTCCGCTGACCTGGCCTGTCCTCTGGCTGGTGCTGGGAAAAGAGGGGCCGGCTCGGAGCAGGCTGCCCTGGCGTGGGTAGGCCCCGAGGATGAAGAAGGAAAGGAAGGACCCCGCGTTGGGGCGACTAGCGAGGTGCCTGAAATTTGGGAGTGTATATTGCAGAGAGTGGGGAGACACGCAGTCAGGCGAACGCGTTGGGCACCTCTTTGTGTCGGAAGGTGGCGGGGCATGCGTGGCGAGGACCCAGGGCCCAAGATGGCGGCGGCTGTGAGGGAGCCGGCTGCAGCTCCTCCTGGGCCTGGTCCCCGCCCTCGCTTGGTGGCGTGGCAGCAGAGGGAGCCCCCGGTGCGGCTGCAAGGGGCACTGAGCGGCGGCGCGGAGCCCTTGGCCTGGTCCCAGGACCTCCGCCTGGCCGTCAGTGGCGTCCGCACTGTGGCCGTGCTCGAGCAGCTCAGCCGGGAGGGCCTCCCCTCCCCCGGCCTTCTCGGCCTCCCCAGCCCGGCCTCCTCCTCCTCTGCACAGCCCTCCCGGCCCCCGAGCACGCCTGCCCGCTCACGGTGCATATCCAAGGGCCTCCCGCCGAGACAGAACCCTCCCCGCAGATGGCCAGGTAGAACCTGGGCCTGGTGGTTGTTCTTGGCTGTGAGGAATTGTGGGAGCTGAAATTCCCTTTCCATGTAGAGCAGTGTTTCTCAACCTGGGGGTCAGGACCCCCTATGGGGGTTGCGAGGGGGTGTCAGAGGGGTTGCCAAAGACGATCAGAAAACAGTATTTTCTATTGGTCATGGGGTTCTGTATGGGAAGTTTGGCTCAATTCCATTGTTGGGGGAGTTCAGAAAGCTCTTTGGTTGCATGTGAACTATAAATCCCAGCAACTACAATTCCCAAATATCAATGTGTATTTTCCCCAAACTCCACCCATGTCCACATTTGGATATATTGAGTATTTGCGCCAAGTTTGATCCAGATCTATCATTATTTGAGTCCACAGTGCTCCCTGGATGTAGGTGAACTCCAACTCCCAAACTCAAGGTCAATGTCCACCAAACCCTTCCAGTATTTTCTTTTGTGTCATGGGAGTTCTGTGTGCCAAGTTTGATTCAACTCCATTTTTAGTGGAGTTCAGAAAGCTCTTTGATTGTACATCCCAGCAACCACACCTCCCAAATGACAAAATCACCCCCCACAACCACACCAGTATTCAAATTTGGGTCTATCAGGTATTTGTGCCAAATGTGGTCCGGTGAATGAAAATACATTTTACATGATGATTCATAACAGTAGCAAAATTACAGTTATGAAGCAGCAACGAAAATGATTTTATGGTTGGGGGTCACCGCAACATGAGGAACTGTATTAAGGGGTCGTGGCATTGGGAAGGTTGAGAAACACTGATGTAGAGTGTGGGGACTACAAAGGTCATCTAGTCCAGCCTCTTCTATGTAGTGTCGGAGCCACTCTAGATCAGGCCTGGGCAAACTTCGGCCCTCCAGATGTTTTGGACTCCAACTCCCACAGTGGAGTCGTAGTTTGGTGACTTGGCAGAGAAGGCCTTGTAGAACTACAAATCCAATGTTTACACAGCATTGGGTGGTGGCAGTTCAAACTGCATCAATTCTACAGTGTAGATCAGGCATGGGCGGATTTGGGCCTTCCTGGTGTTTGATTTCGATTTTCAAGTTTTTATTAAGTGTCCCTTATTTTTGCGAAAAATCCTGTAAATGTCCCTTATTTCTTCCATCACAATATGGCAACCCTAGTCTATTCTGAGATCAGCCATCGACACACACAACCCCCTTCCACCCACATATATCCCCGTGTTCTTTATTATGTTCGGCAATCTTTGAGTACTTTTTCGTACCGAGTTCCTCCTATTCTTCATAACTTAATGGCCTTTAAAATGCCTATTGCGTGTATTGCTGTGTTGCTTCTAGGGCCCTAGGGCATACTCTAATTCATCTTAGAGCATTTTCCTCTATTGATTTCTCTTCTTTGATTTTGTCCGGGATTTCCCCTGGTCTTTGTGCCTTTTTTGCCAGAAAAGTTTCATGCCATAGTATTTTCCCATGGAATTACTTATTTTTGCATTGTTAGAATTGACTGCCGTGACGAGCATTTGGGGCTCTTTTCTTGCTAATGCATCTTAAATGACTTCTTTCGTACATACTAGGCATGGTTTCGAACCCAAAAATGGCGATTCTAAAATCAAATGGGGGGGGGGGGGTGATTAGTAAAAGAAAGACTTACAAAAAAGTTCCAAAAATTTCTAAAATGTAACTTAATTACTAACGAAAGACGTTAGTAGTTCGTATGCCAGCGCATGCGATTCAGATGGTTTTGGCCTATCCCAGAAATCCTAACAGCTGGTAAATGGGCTGGGATTTCTGGGAGTTGTAGGCCAAAACTTTAATAAATCACACTGAATTCTAGATGGGACTCTCCAAATAGGAAGGAGGGAGGGACGGTGGGAGGGAGGGGGGGGTATTCTATTCTTGGAAGCAGCAAAAAGGAGGAGCCCCCTCGCTCCTCGCTGCCTCTCTCACCCCGATCCCGAGGAGCGAGGGCCCAAGTTTGCCCAGGCTGGTCATATACCTACATTCCATGCACATGCAATAATACAGCAGTAATAACAATGGGTATAAGAAGAGGTAAAATTCAAACCGAAGTATTCTGACTGGTCCCTCCTCATGCGGTGCAAACGGGCTCTTCTCTGTGAGCCCCGGGAAAAGCCGGCGTTTTCTGCTTGGGTGCACACACATACACATTCTTTGGGGGGGATTTGCTGCAGAATCTTCTCTATGAGCCCGGGATTCTGCAGCAAATCCCCCACCCCCACCCCCAAAGAATATGTATGTGTGTGCACCCAAGCAGAAAATGCTGGCTTTTCCCCGGGCTCACAGAGAAGAGCCCGTTTGCACTGCATGAGGCAGGGACCAGTCAGAATACTTCAGTTTGAATTTTACCTCTTGTTATTGTTATTACTGCTGTATTATTGCATGTGCATGGAATGTAGGCATGACCAGTTGGATTACTTATAATATTAGGCACTTACAGTAGCATTCATTCTATTATACATTAGGTTGGTTTCTCACCCCAATACTCTTTGATGCTTTAGATCCTGGCAGGCAGGAGGGCAGGAAGCCTGGAAAAATGTAAACTGAGGGGATTCCTCAGAAGTAAATCCACAAAGGAGGGCCCTTCATCCAAAGTGCCCTCCTTTGCAGATTTACTTCTGAGTAATCCTCTCTGTTTACATTTTTCCGGGCTTCCAGCCGAAAGAAGGAGCGAGTTTAGGGGCTTGCCTTGCCATAATACTTATTGGCAAGGGAGGCGGAGGGTGGTGAGAGAGAAGGAGGGTGCCCCCCACGACCTAATAACGACACTTAAGAAAATCCTGGCCCCAGTTCTATAAAGAAAGTCCACTTCCTGGTTGGCGTTCCAGGTGCGGAAATACTCAAAAGTAGCATTTCTTACGAATTTCTTACGAATCATTTCATTTTCATAACTTTTTTCTCATGCCTAGTACATACGGAAGTGGTTTGCCTTCAAATCAGATGGAGAGGGAATAACACAGCCTTGACTGTGGGCCATTTTTCGCCCATTTCACCTACTTTGATACCAACGGTTTCATTCCAGAGCAGGGGCGGTCAACCTACGGCCCGGCACCCGGTTCTGTGCGGCCCGGGAGAAGGGCATTGGGGGGGTGGGGCCACGAGGAAGGGGTCTGTGGGGCCTGTGTTGGCAGATAGGCAGAGGAGCGGAGGCATTGGAGTGCCTGCCATCCCTAGAGGCGATCCGCGCGTGCAGCGGGAGCACTCTGCGACCTGCAGGGGGCTGATCGGCATGGCGACCCAGAAGATCTGGTCGTTTTGTTTTCTCTTTTATGTGCTTTTTTTTAGTCTGGGGAAATTCAGCATGTTTGCCATCATAAAAATGGCTACCTCCTTTTGTATTCCTGTGCAAATCATTATAACAGATAGAAGCTGAATCTGTATACAAAACACAGTTTTCCTGAGCAGTCTGCTCAGTCTTCTCACAGTACAATTTATTTTCCAGAAATACAGAAAAGGACCGTGATTTAACTAGAACAGGGCTGTCCAACTGGCGGCCCGCGGGCCATATACGGCCCCCAGCCCCTTCCCTCTGCCCCCCTAAGCTTTTAAATAAAAAAATGAGAAACAAAATAAATAATACCTACTTCCGGGTTCAGAGAAAGTATCGCGAGAATACGCAATCCACACGGGATTTCGCTGTCAACGCGAGATCACGCCGGCGTTGACAGCGAAATCCCGTGTGGATTGCGTATTCTCGCAATACCCTTCGGCTACTCTACTACTGGATCACTGAGGCCCACAGACATGATTAGGAGCTTCTTCGACTCAGTCGGTCGTTGCCTCTCTCGTCGTCCGGGTACTCCTGGATCCTGCGCGTTTGGAAAAGGTAGGCCGAAGCAGGGGGCTCCTCAGGGGGCTCCTCATTCCCTCCCCTCATCTCCCCTCATGTATTAAATATAAAATTAAATATATTTAAAGATGAAATAAGGGGAGATGGGATACATTAAGGGGGGAGGGGAGGATGGAATTTAATATTAAATATATTTAATATTAAATAAAAATAAGGGGAGGGGAGGATGGAATTAAATATATTTAATATTAAATAAAAATAAGGGGAGAGGGGAGGATGGAATTAAATATATTTAATATTAAATAAAAATAAGGGAGAGGGGGGATGGAATTAAATATATTTAATATTACAGAAAACTCCGGGGAGAGGGGGGATGGAATTAAATATATTTAATATTAAATAAAAATAAGGGGAGAGGGGGGATGGAATTAAATATATTTAATATTAAATAAAAATAAGGGGAGGGGACGATGGAATTAAATATATTTAATATTAAATAAAAATAAGGGAGAGGGAGGATGGAATTAAATATATTTAATATTAAATAAAAATAAGGGGAGAGGGGAGGATGGAATTAAATATATTTAATATTAAATAAAAATAAGGGAGAGGGGAGGATGGAATTAAATATATTTAATATTAAATAAAAATAAGGGGAGAGGGGAGGATGGAATTAAATATATTTAATATTAAATAAAAATAAGGGGGAGGGGAGGATGGAATTAAATATATTTAATATTAAATAAAAATAAGGGGGAGGGGAGGATGGAATTAAATATATTTAATATTAAATGAAAATAAGGGGGAGGGGAGGATGGAATTAAATATATTTAATATTAAATTAAAATAAGGGGAGAGGGGAGGATGGAATTAAATATATTTAATATTAAATAAAAATAAGGGGAGAGGGGAGGATGGAATTAAATATATTTAATATTAAATGAAAATAAGGGGAGAGGGGAGGATGGAATTAAATATATTTAATATTAAATAAAAATAAGGGGGAGGGGAGGATGGAATTAAATATATTTAATATTAAATAAAAATAAGGGGAGAGGGGAGGATGGAATTAAATATATTTAATATTAAATAAAAATAAGGGGAGAGGGGACGATGGAATTAAATATATTTAATATTAAATGAAAATAAGGGGAGAGGGGAGGATGGAATTAAATATATTTAATATTAAATTAAAATAAGGGGAGAGGGGAGGATGGAATTAAATATATTTAATATTAAATAAAAATAAGGGGAGAGGGAATATGGAATTAAATATATTTAATATTAAATTAAAATAAGGGGAGGGGAAGATGGAATTAAATATAATTAATATTAAATAAAAATAAGGGGAGGGGACGATGGAATTAAATATATTTAATGTTAAATAAAAATAAGGGGAGAGGGAGGATGGAATTAAATATATTTAATATTAAATTAAAATAAGGGGAGAGGGGAGGATGGAATTAAATATATTTAATATTAAATTAAAATAATTTAATATCTTATCCCTGCATTTTATCTCAGTAAAAGATTATATTTGACTGTATGCATGCAGGGGCGGGGCCGTGGTGGGGGCGGAGCCGGGGAGAGGGCGGAGCCAGGGCAGGGAGGGGGCGGAGCCGGGGGCAGGGGCAGACCCTACGGCCCCCTAGGTCATCAGTGACCGGAATTCAGGCCCCTGGGCCGGTAGAAGTTGGACAGCCCTGAACTAGAACACTTAAAAGTATAACGTATTCTATTTGATTCTAAACACCTGGAATAGATATAAAAAGACACCGGAGTGGATATCCCCACATGGGGAATACTACAAAAGGGAGAACATCCCACAAGGGAAATGGTTAACCTACAGGGAGCCAATCCAGACAGACTTAGCAAACCTAGAAATGAAACCCATAGAAGAATTGAACAAAATGGGCCTTAGATGCAATTTTCTTCTACGAGGGATGAATGAAAAGTAATGCCTCTACCTTCGTAACTCCTCAACAGATGGCAGTACTGGTATGCAGCAGGTACTGGCTTGTTCAGTAGACTCTCCTCTACAGTTCCATTATTGGTGGGAAGCCTTAGGATTCCTATGAAGGTTGAATGAAAAGTAATGCCTCCACCTTCATAACTCCTCCACAGATGGCATTCCTGGTATGCGGCAGGTACTGGCTTGTTCAGTAGACTGTCCTCTACAGTTCCATTATTGGTGGGAAGCCTTAAGATTCCTATGAGGGTTGAATGAAAAGTAATGCCTCCACCTTCATAACTCCTCAGCAGATGGCACTCCTGGTATGCAGCAGGTACTGGCTTGTTCAGTAGACTCTCCTCTACAGTTCCATTATTGGTGGGAAGCCTTAAGATTCCTATGAGGGTTGAATGAAAAGTAATGCCTCCACCTTCATAACTCCTCAACAGATGGCACTTCTGGTATGCAGCAGGTACTGGCTTGTTCAGTAGATTCTCCTCTACAGTTCCATTATTGGTGGGAAGCCTTAAGATTCCTATGAGGGTTGAATGAAAAGTAATGCCTCCACCTTCATAACTCCTCAACAGATGGCACTCCTGGTATGCAGCAGGGACTGGCTTGTTCAGTAGACTCTCCTCTACAGTTCCATTATTGGTGGAAGCCTTAGGATTCCTATGAGGGTTGAATGAAAAGTAATGCCTCCACCTTCATAACTCCTCAACAGATGGCAGTGCTGGTATGCAGCAGGTACTGGCTTGTTCAGTAGACTCTCCTCTACAGTTCCATTATTGGTGGGAAGCCTTAGGATTCCTATGAGGGTTGAATGAAAGTAATGCCTCCCCCTTCGTAACTCCTCAACAGATGGCAGTACTGGTATGCGGCAGGGACTGGCTTGTTCAGTAGACTCTCCTCTACAGTTCCATTATTGGTGGGAAGCCTTAGGATTCCTATGAAGGTTGAATGAAAAGTAATGCCTCCACCTTCATAACTCCTCCACAGATGGCATTCCTGGTATGCGGCAGGTACTGGCTTGTTCAGTAGACTGTCCTCTACAGTTCCATTATTGGTGGGTAGCCTTTAGTTTCCTATGCGGGTTGAATGTAAAGTAATGCCTCCACCTTCATAACTCCTCAACAGATGGCACTCCTGGTATGCAGCAGGTACTGGCTTGTTCAGTAGACTCTCCTCTACAGTTCCATTATTGGTGGGAAGCCTTAAGATTCCTATGAGGGTTGAATGAAAAGTAATGCCTCCACCTTCATAACTCCTCAACAGATGGCACTTCTGGTATGCAGCAGGTACTGGCTTGTTCAGTAGACTCTCCTCTACAGTTCCATTATTGGTGGGAAGCCTTAAGATTCCTATGAGGGTTGAATGAAAAGTAATGCCTCCACCTTCATAACTCCTCAACAGATGGCACTCCTGGTATGCAGCAGGGACTGGCTTGTTCAGTAGACTCTCCTCTACAGTTCCATTATTGGTGGGAAGCCTTAGGATTCCTATGAGGGTTGAATGAAAAGTAATGCCTCCACCTTCATAACTCCTCAACAGATGGCAGTGCTGGTATGCAGCAGGTACTGGCTTGTTCAGTAGACTCTCCTCTACAGTTCCATTATTGGTGGGAAGCCTTAGGATTCCTATGAGGGTTGAATGAAAGTAATGCCTCCCCCTTCGTAACTCCTCAACAGATGGCAGTACTGGTATGCGGCAGGGACTGGCTTGTTCAGTAGACTCTCCTCTACAGTTCCATTATTGGTGGGAAGCCTTAAGATTCCTATGACGGTTGAATGAAAAGTAATGCCTCCCCCTTCGTAACTCCTCAACAGATGGCAGTCCTGGTATGCAGCAGGGACTGGCTTGTTCAGTAGACTCTTCTCTACAGTTCCACTTTGGTGGGAAGCCTTAAGATTCCTATGAGGGTTGAATGAAAAGTAATGCCTCCACCTTCGTAACTCCCTACATGTCAGGCATGGGCAAACTTTGGACCCAAGCGCCTGAGTCAGTTTTGGGGGGGGGAGGTGCAAAATAATGTTTGGGGGGAGGCAAAATAATGTTCACTTACCATTTAAAATTACCTTAAACCCCCCCTGTGGACAGCACACTGGTTTTGTGCTTGGAATACTAAGGCTGCACATTACTACCATGCAAAGTTTTGCAGAACCAGCAGCAGCGGCCTGCAGACAATACAACAAATTTGAACCTGAAAACATTAATTTGCTGCAAAATTACTGGAAGAAATGTTATCGATGCTGAATAGTGAGAAGCTTCAGTTGTTCTGGTCCAGTTCTGTGAATTATTTTTATCGCTTAGCATTTCAAAGGCTGGAGATGGGTGGAAATGCAATACGAGATCAAAACATTAATTTGCGAAGTTCGTCCGATTCCCACTTTGAACCTGAGACTTAGTGGGGTTCTTTTGACACGCAGTTCTTTCAAGAATTAAGAGAGAGAGAGATAAGCAGTAGATAGAGATGAAAACCGGGGAGGAGGAAGGTTTGAAAGAGGCCTCGGTTGGAGGCTGAGGATCATAAAATGAAGGATTGCTTCATTTTAGTCACAGTTGGAAAAGTACTGCAGGGACGATGAGCTGGAATACAAAAAGGGAAATCTGCGACGTATTTAGTGTTGCACTCTATAAAAGATGGATTGGGTTTGATCAGCAACCATTGTGAAGCCCACCCAACACCCACAAAAGTAGGTTGAAATGGATTCGCCTGTTTACAGTTGACTTGTGGAGGGACCTCTGAATTGTGAACTAGAAACAAGCAAAAGTGTTCCAAGCAATCCGGCACTTAGTATTGATCTGAACTACAAGGCTGTGCTGCTTTTACACCTGTTTTTCTGCTTCTGCTTCACTGAGAGGGTGTTCACAAAGGGCTAGATGACAGACTACTGGAGAGAAAACAAGAATCGTATTGTTTCCCTCTCAAAGAAAGAACTGAGCAGCAATTAGAAACTCCTAATTGCATTTGGACGACGCCATTTCCGTCCACCAAAAGCTTGAAGATGACAAGCGTTGATGCATTCTTGCTCTTTTCTTTGACTGGTCTCAAACCGCCAGATGATGTATAACAGTGCTGTCCAACTTCTGGCGGGTCCAGGGCCGGATAAGAGGTCACTGATGACCTGCGGGGCCGCTCGGCCCCGCCCCAGGCCTTGCCCCCAGGCCCCGCCCCCAGGCCCCGCCCCCAGCCCAGGCCCCGCCTAAAACCGCCGAAAAGGAGGAGTAGGCGGTGCCAAGGGGCAGCGCGTCATGCCAGGCCTGTGACGCGCTGCTGTCCTGTGACGCGCTGCCGTTGGCGCCGCCTTCTGCCCTTTTCGCGGCTCCCCAGCCTAGGAAGGGGGGGGGCGCGAAAGGAGGAGTAGGCGGTGCCAAGGGGCAGCGCGTCACGCCAGGCCTGTGACGCGCTGCCGTTGGCGCCGCCTTCTGCCCTTTTTCGGCGGCTCCCCGGCCTAGGAAGGGAGGGGGGGCACCGAAAAGGAGGAGTAGGCGGTGCCAAGGGGCAGCGCGTCACGCCAGGCCTGTGACGCGCTGCCGTTGGCGCCGCCTTCTGCCCTTTTTCGGCGGCTCCCCCGCCCTAGGTAGGGAGGGGGGGCGCCGAAAAGGAGGAGTAGGCGGTGCCAAGGGGCAGCGCATCACGCCAGGCCTGTGACGTGCTGCCGTTGGCACCGCCTTCTGCCCTTTTTCCGCCCCCACCCTTCCTAGGTAGGGGGCGCCAAAAGGAGGAGCTAGCTCTCTTCCTCCTCCCTGCCCCGCCTCCCTTCCCCGGCCGCCATTTTTTTTTAATGATGTATAACAGAAGCCATGCAAATGAGCATCTCTTAAAATTAATTTTTATGTAAACAAGTTAAAACAAAACCTACATACAAATGTAAAACAACAAAACTAACAAACAAAAATGAAGTTAAAAAAATACTTGTTCTAGAATAAAATAATACACATTACAATTATACTCCAAGCATCAGAAAACATTAACTACACACAATCGACGTTATCTAATCCTGTGTTTCCCAACCTTTTTTTGAGCCATGGCACACTTTTAACATTAAAAAAAACCAGGGGCACACCACCAACCAAAATGACACAAAATGACACTCTAACACAGTAATACACATAGTTAACTGACCTTGAGTTTTGGAGTTGTAGTTCACCTACATCCAGAGAGCACTCTGGACTCAAACAATGTTGGATCACGACCAAACTTGGCATGAATACTCCATATGCCCAAATGTGAACACAGATGGCGTTCAGGGAAAATAGACCTTGACATTTGGGAGGAAGGCTGAGGAAGGCTGGAGAGGAACTCCCGGGAATCCCGCCTGCCTTTCCTTCCTCCGAGGGTCCTCCTGCCGACCCTTTCTCCCCATGAAGGAAGTCCCCTTCTCTTTCGGGCCCTTCCTCCCCGACAGGCTTTGGGGGGGGGGGGTCAGGCCGAGGGGAAGGGTGCTCCGGGGCCTCACCTGGGATGCAGCAGGGCCGAGCCGGGGCACCTCCGGAAGCAGCTGGCTCCTTCGCTTCCTTCACTGCCACAGGAAGCAAAGAAGCCAGCTGCCTTTGAGGTGCCCCAGCTCGGCCCTGCTGCGTCCCAGGTGAGGGGCTGGGCCGAGGGGAAGGGCGCCACGGGGCCTCACCTGGGACGCAGCAGGGCTGAGCCGGGGCAGCTCCGGAAGCAGCTGGCTGCTTCGCTTCCCCAGGTCTCCCTCACAAGCGGAGGGAGACTTGGGGAAACGGAGGAGATGCCTCTCAGGCCCTGGCTGCTTCCAAACCGTGGTTTGGGAGCAGCGAGTGCCCGAGATTTCTCCGTTTCCCCAGGTCTCCCTCACAAGCGGAGGGAGAGCCTGGGGAACAGGTCCTGCCTGGGAGCCGGGTTTGGCCGGCTCGCGGCTTCTGCCAGGCTCGGCGGAAGACGCGAGCCGGAAAACCCGGCTCCCAAGCAGGGCCTGGACCCTGCGGGGAGCCATTCTCCCAGTTCGCGAGCTGCGAACTGGGAGAAAGGCTCCCAGAGGTTCCCAGGGTCCCGCCTCCTCCTCCTCCGGAAGTGTCTATCCTGTGGGCTGACTTCCAGAGGAGGAGGGGGAGGAGAGTGTTGCCCGGCCCCTCCCCTCCTGAGCCTCCCCTGCCTTTCTATTAGGCCTGAGAAAAAAGTTATGAAAATGATTCGTTTCGTAAGAAATTCGTAAGAAATGCTACTTTCGAGTATTTCCGCACCTGAACGCCAACCAGGAAGTGGACTTCCTTTTTGAACTTCGGGGCCAGGATTTTCTTAAGTGTCGTTATTAGGTCGTAAGGGGGCACCCTCCTTCTCTCTCACCACCCTCCCGCCTCCCTTGCCAATAAGTATTATGGCAAGGCAAGCCCTAAACTCACTCCTTCTTTCGGCTGGAAGCCTGGAAAAAATGTAAACAGAGAGGATTACTCAGAAGTAAATCTGCAAAGGAGGGCACTTTGGATGAAGGGCCCTCCTTTGTAAGATTTACTTCTGAGTAAACCTCTCTGTTTACATTTTTCCAGGTTTCCCTGCCTCTCCTGCCCTGCCAGGATCTAAAGCATCAAAGAGTATTGGGGTGAGAAACCAACCTAATGTATAATAGAATGAATGCTACTGTAAGTGACTAATATTATAAGTAATCAAGTGGTCATACCTACATTCCATGCACATGCAATAATACAGCAGTAATAACAATAACAAGAGGTAAAATTCAAACCGAAGTATTCTGACTGGTCTCTCCTCATGCGGTGCAAACGGGCTCTTCTCTTATTAGCCCGGGAAATTAGCCCGGGAAAAGCCAGCGGTTGCTGCTTGGGAGCACACACATACATATTCTTGGGGGAGATTTGCTGCAGAATCCCGGCTCATAGAGAAGATTCTGCAGCAAATCCCCCCCAAAGAATATGTATGTGTGTGCACCAGGCAGCAAATGCTGTGCCCGGGTTTTGCCTTTTCCGGGCTCAGAGAAGAGCCTTTGCAGTTTGAGGAGGAGCACAGTCAGAATACTTCGGTTTGAATTTTACCTCTTCTTATACCCATTGTTATTACTGCTGTATTATTGCATGCATGGAATGTAGGTATATGACCAGCCTGGGGAAACTTGGGCCCTCGCTCCCTCAGGATCGGGGTGAGAGAGAGGCAGCGAGGAGCGGGGGGGGGGGCGGGCTCCTCCTTTTCTTTTGCTGCTTCCAAGAATAGAATACCCCTCCCTCCCTCCTTCCTATTTGGAGAGTCCCATCTAGAATTCAGTGTGATTTATTAAGTTTTGGCCTACAACTCCCAGAAATCCCAGCCAATTTACCAGCTGTTAGGATTTCTGGGAGTTGTAGGCCAAAACCATCTGGAATGCGCATGCGCTGGCATACGACCTACTAATGAATTTCGTTAGTAATTGTTACATTTTAGAAATTTTTGGAAATTTTTTGTAAGTCTTTCTTTACTAATAAAAAAATCCCCCGCCCCATTTGATTTTAGAATCGCCATTTTTGGATTCGAAACCATGCCTACTTTCTAGGTCCTAGAGAAAGTTGTCTTTCCCGACCGCTGTTCCACGATCAGCTGGTGTGCCACAGGAAAACCTCGGAGGGGGAAGAAAAGGGGGGAGAGAGGTTTTCTCACGGCACACCAGCTGATCGCTCACGGAACACTAGTGTGCCGCATCACAGCAGTTGGGAAACACTGATCTAATCTAAGGGCATTTACATTGTTGCACTCTAGCACTGAAACACCTTTTCACTCAGCACCACAACAGATGTATTACCTACAAATGTTTATTAAAGAAAGCATGCACAAAGGGAAAAGGGGCATTACCCAAAATGACAGTAAAGTAGAGAATACAAAATCGCAGGAATCCAAAAATGAAAAAGTGCATGAAGTCCAGAGAGCCAAAATCCATAGCAGTAATTCAACGTAAATCCATAAGCAGAAAAACAGGAACTTTTTCCAAAGTAAACTCTTCAGGGAACAAAGGCGTGAACCAGAACAGGAAACTTGAATCATGAATTTGAGAGCTGAGACAGGAAAGCCATCCATATGGCAACATTGTCTCCTCTGAGAGTGTAAAGACAACACTACTTAATTTAAGCCCGACCAAACAGCCATGAGATCATGCCGAACGCACCTGGGCTTCATAGTCTTCTCATGGATTCTCTCAGAACGTCTAACTAGTCTATTTTTCACTCCCTCCATTCTCAAACCTAATCTGGATTCTCAGGAAAGCTCCATTTTTCTGGACTAGAAAGTCCCACCTTTGCTGGAAGAACACAATGAATGGACCTTAGTCTGTCCTTGATTAACCTAGTAAATTTATCCATTTCTGCAAATTTATTTTGTAAATTCATTTATTTTCATAAACCAGTCATCTTGCGTCAGAATAACCGAGTCTTTCCACCTTTGAGCACAGATAATTCTTGCTGCCATGGTCATGTATAGCACATTTGCCACATTTTCTATCGAGTTGATCATCTACCATCTCAAGCAGAGAGAGTTCAGGTTTCATTTCAAATGTAACTTTAATAATTTCTTCTAAAATCATATGTATTTGTGCATAGTATTTCTTGGTCCTTTTGCATGACCACCACATACGATAAAAAGTGCCCACCTTTTCCACACATTTCCAACAATCTCTACAACTATTTCTAAATATCTTCGCAATCCTTTCCAGTGTCAGATACCATCTGCATATCACCTTCCAGAAATTTTCTTTCAAGCCATTACTCAATGTAAATTTAAAACTCGTTGCCACTCTTTTTTATTGTTCCATTTGTATTTGTTTACCAAAATGTTGAACCCACTTAAGCACACAACCTTTCTCCAATTCCTCCATTTCAAATTTGACAGCTATTTATACAACCTCACAATGAAATTGTCATCTCCAAAGTCTAGATTCTAGAACAAGGAGAGACCTAAGTGTGAAGACCCCTGGTCTAGAACAAGGAGAGACCGACGTCGGTCGATTTGGGGGTGACGGGAGACCATCTGCCATGCAGGGGCCTCTGGAGGTGGAGGGAAGGCCCGGCAACTTGGGGATAGAGAGGCCAGATTCCCCCGAGGTCTGGGAGAGGGATCTCGAGCCCTCCAGAGGTGCCCCGAGCGCTAGGAGACTGGCGAGATTGCCACTGTCTCTCAATTTCAGAGAGACAAACCTTGAGCAAAATGGCGACCGACCTTGAAGTCGCCGGTGCAGAGACCACCAACCTGAAGGCGGATGTCGCCGAGAAAGCTTCCTCCCAACAACCCATCGGTCACTCTCGACGTAGACGTGGCTGCAGAGCTGGGAGGAAGTGGGGGGGGGGGGGACGCCAGTCACTGAGCACCACATTCGGCAATGACCAGAGAGTTCTGCAGGGGAAGGAGGACAGAGCGGCAGCCCTGGCAGTCCAGAATAGCAAGCGGGCTGGATCATGGGTGCCGGAAGTTGAACCTGAGGAGCATCTGAAACACAGAGACTAACGTGCTTCAAACGCCAGGAAGATTTGCGTTTGGCGGAAGTTGTTTCTTTTGGGGGTTTTTTTTTTGCTGACTTCAGCACCTTTTTTGTTATAGTTGTGCTGTATTTAAGCCTTTTGAGTTTAAGGTTACTATGGACAATAAACTCTATGTTCGATTCTTCTCCTGGCTTAGCACTTACTGGGCTTCTGTTGGAACAATCCCAGTCTTAATGAAGTATTTAAGGACAAACAATGCCTAAAATGATGGCAAGGGGAGCCTGGGAATTCCCTGCCCCCATAATTTATTTATTTATTTATTTATTATTCGAGCTTCTATGCCGCCGACTCCCCGAGGCTCGCGGCGGCTTACAGGAGCCGAAGGGCACAGTAAAGTACAGGCAATAAACAGTTAAAAACAATTAAAAACAACAGCAGTAAAGCAATTAATAACACAGTTAAAACAATGAACAGCACACCGTCCTCAGAAGAACGAATAGATGGCGGGGCATGGGCAGGACTTACTCACCAAAGGCCTGCTTAAACAGGTATGTTTTACAGGCCCGTCTAAACGGGAGAAAGTCCTTCATAGCCCGAGTTCCGGCCGGGAGGGCGTTCCACAGCGTAGGTGCTATGACAGAGAACGCCCTCCGGCGGGTAGCAGTCAGCCTTGCGAGTTTAGCTGAAGGTATCTCCAGGAGATTGGAGTCCACAGACCGAAGTGATCTCAGAGGGCAATATGGGGTGAGACGGTCCCTCAAATACGCTGGCCCCAGGCCGTGTAAGGCCTTAAAGGTGAGGACCAACACTTTGAAGGTGATACGGTGCTCAATTGGCAGCCAGTGCAGATCCTGCAAAACAGGTGTTATGTGGGCGCCAGCTGGCGTGCCAGACAGGAGCCGGGCGGCAGTGTTTTGCACTAGCCTGAGCTTCCGGGTCACCGACAGAGGAAGGCCAACGTAGACCGCGTTGCAGTAATCTAGACTTGAGATGACCGTGGCTTTGGATCACCGTGGCCAGATCGTTCCGGGAGAGATAGGGGGCCAGCCTCCTTGCCTGTCGCAGATGAAAAAGCGATCTTGCTGACCGCAGAGACCTGGGCCTCCATGGTCAGCTGGGAGTCCAAATGGACCCCAGGCTCTTTACGGAAGGCGCTGGGCGGAACACCGCACCGTCCAGGCTCGGAAGCTGGATATCTACATCACCCGGGGGACCCAGCCACAAGATCTCCGTCTTCGCCGGGGTCACCCCCCACCTACTGGCTCGCAGCCATCCAGTAACGGCTTCGAGGCAGTGTTGGAAATTATCGGGGATGGAACCCGGCCTGCCCCCATCCTCAGAATGAGCTGGGTGTCGTCAGCGTACTGGTGACACTCCAGCCCATAACTCCGCACCAGCTGTGCAAGCGGCTGCATGTAGATGTTAAATAACAGAGGGGAGAGAATGGCCCCTGGGGCACCCCACAAAGTAGTGGGAGCCCCCCCGAGACCACCTTGCCCCTCCTCACACGCTGAGACCGCTGGTGGAGGAAGGAGGTCAGCCATTTAAGGGCTGTCCCCCTCACTCCAGCCACGGCCAGGCGGTGGATCAATAGATTGTGATAATGGGCTTAATGGATTACGGATCTTTTGGCTTTCTAGATTTAAAAAATTGATTTATATCCTCCTGAATTCGGGAGGCTCTTGAAAATTGGATTGGGACCCCCAGTGAAATCCGGGACACATAAATTGATGATTACAGTTTACCCAGATTGCACAATCCTGCAGAATTCCCTTTAAGATAATGTAAGTATCTCAAGGGCAAATAATAAACCCACAGAAAGATTTTTTTTCCTGCGACTGCTAAAGCAGACGAAGACCTGGGATCTTCTTGACTGCTAAGCCACACAAAGATGGAAAACCCATTTTCCTTTCCTTCCCATCCCTTTCCTTTGCTCAAACTCTCCCACCTTTCCCTCTTGTATGCAAAAGATTTTGGAACAGCTGCTTTCAGATCACATCTAATGACACTCCAACCACCTCGTGGGCCCGATTATCATCAGCGATGCATTTTGGGCTGCCGTCTGCCATCTGAGTAAATGTCGCACACAGTGAATGATCTCAGACTTTGTTTAACACAAAGCAAAAAAAACCAAACCCCGTTCCCCATTTAAGGGGACAGCATGACACGGGAAGACTTAACAAGCAAGACTATCTAAGGAATACAATAACCTGTGTCACTATAGGGAACATTTGAACATGCCAAACATAAAGGAACTGGATAGATTTCCAGGGAAGAGCCTATGACTATTGCAAAAGAATGGCATTTAGTACTATAAGGGCCATTATTATGTAGTGGTTTGAGCATTAGACTAGGGCTCTGGAGACTACCATCTCCACCCTCTTTCAATTTCAACGAAAGGTGATTGAAAGTCCTCTGAGCATGTCTTTTTCCGAGACCGAGTTGCCTTCAGTTTGCCATGAGTCAGAAATGCCTTACAGGTACTCAACAATAACAAAAAGTAACACCGTTTACTTTTAAATTAATGAGAAAAGTAAATTATCCTGGTTGTAGGAATGACAGGACAGTGACTGAAACTCTGTTAGGACTGTTTGAACTTTAGTGGGAGATTTTAATATTGATTGTGTGTGTTTTAAAGCTTGCCATTTGCTATGTGCTATGTGTGTATGCAGGGAGCTGTCCAGCATTCATAGAGTTAATGCAGTGTTTCCCAACCTTTTTTGAGCCGCGGCACACTTTTTACATTTACAAAATCCTGGGGCATGCCACCAACCAAAATGACACAAAATGACACTCTAACACAGTAATACATATAGTTAATATGTTTTTAAATGTATTTATACACTCAGTGTGAAACCTGGGCCTGTTTCAATGAACACAACATAGATATCCTGGCAGGAATGGCAGAAAGACACAAACTTCCCACACAGAACTCCCATAACCAAGAGAAAATACTATAAGAGTTTCGTGGGCATTGACCTTGGGTTTTGGAGTTGTAGTTCACCTATATCCAGAGAGCACTGTGGACTCAAACAATGTTGGATCAGGACCAAACTTGGCATGAACACTCAATATGCCCAAATGTGAACACAGATGGAGTTTGGGGAAAATAGACCTTGACATTTGGGAGTTACAGTTTCTGGGATTTATAGTTAACACACAATCAAAGAGCATCCTGAACTCTTGCAACAATGGAATTGAACTAAACTTGGCATATTGAACTCTCATTACCAACAGAAAGTACTGAAAGGGTTTGCTTGGGAATTGACCTTGAGTTTGGAAGTTGTAGTTCACCTACACCCAGAGAGCACTGTGGACTCAAACAATGTTATGTTATGTTGTTGTTTGTTTTCTATCCAGAGTCACAATGTTGGAAGGAGGCTCACCACTTTAAGGTCCCTAAAACAGGCATGGGAAAACTTCAGCCCTCTGGGTGCTTTGGACTTCAACTCCCACCATTCCTAACAGCCTGAGGCCCTTTCCTGCTTAAGTGGCTGAGGGGGGAAAAGGAAAAGAGCCTGAGGCTGCTAGGAATGGTGGGAGTTGGAGTCCAAAACACCTGGAAGGTCCAAGTTTTCCCATGCCAGCTTTCGACAGAGACCTCTTCCTCCCCTTCACGCCCTTTCTTCCCCCTCCTGCCGAACACTTACTTTTTCTACTTTTATGAGGTTTGATAGTGATAAAGACTGGCCCTCTGAAACCCCAGGGAATGATTGGGATACGCTAAGTTTTGAAAGACGCTGGGGATCTTGGAGAGACTCACAAAGATTGATAAATTGATTTCCGTCCTCCCGAATTCGAGAGGCTCTTGAAAATTGGATTGGGACCCCCACTGAAATCCGGGACACATAAATTTACTTCTACACTGCCGCTTCTGCCACCATTTTGATCCGAGGGAGCAGCGTGAGCGTGTTCAGGAGGGGAGGGGGGAGGGAGGAAGACGTGACCCGTGCGGGCACTACTGCGCAGACTCACCCCAGAGCAAAGTGAGCACAGCGAGGCAGGGAAGAAGGGAGAAACGACAACGCAGAAAGGACCGCAACTTGGAAACAACATCACCCAAGGAGAAAGCGTGGGATGAGTCCTTCCTGAGTCTTCATTTGCGAAGAAAGTCCTTCCTGAGTCTTCATTTGCGAAGAAAAGCCAATTCGTTTCTGATATGATAAATAAATAAAATTTCCAATACTTTGGTCCTTCAGAATGATAAGATCTTAATAAACTTTTATGACACTTGCCTTCAATTCTGCATCTACATCATTGGATTTTATTGGGTTTTTAAACAAACTTACCAAGAATAATTCCATTTGGCTCTTCGGGCGGTTGCCAAACAATACGGACAGACGTCAGCCTCACTTCGGGGAAGACCAACCGCACTGGGGGGCCTGGGGCTAGAAAGCAAGAGGAACAACACAATTCAATAATACACGTATCACCCAGTTTTCTTTTTAGACAGCAATCTTACACTGATAAGGTTAATTTCCTAGCATATCCCACTTGAAAAAAGTAATCAGGTAACAGGTGGTAGGAAAACGTGCCTAAGAATAGACCTCCTTTGTTCCATTGTACTTGATATCGCCACATCATCAATAAACCATTGTTTTAATACACATGTGACGATGCTTCACGGTGACAGCTCTTCAGGCCTGACTTGAAGATTGAGTGGATCAGGGCCTTGGAATCGTTACACCTGATATTTTGGACCAAATGTTTCGTCAAAGGTAAAGCAGGTGACAAAACATCTAATAACGGAGACCAGAAGAGACTCAGAAAATCCCGCACAACATAAAAAGCTCGCTGTCTTCCGAGGTCACGACAACAATAGAGTCTTAAAAGAGTATTGCAGCTCTCAGCTTCTGATGTTTTATGGCACCGATAAATATATTTACAATGATGTCTTTGACAAACAAGATTTGACCTCAATGAGAGTGATTACACATCAACGTATCCGCGGGGGGTGTTGGTCTCTGTCTGCCAATCAGATGGTAAAAAGATTTCATAACTCTGGTTGTTAGAGACTCTGTCATATACTACAGAGGTGTTTTAAATTACCTTGAGAGAAAGAGACTGCTTTCCGTGTCACTCCAGGACTGCCAAACTTAAATTGTAGTAGTTGAGCCCGTATGTGACGCTGAGAGAGTGAAACCTGGGTTCAGGACCGTGAAATGGGTTACTCGTGAGCAGGAGTGAGAGGAAAAGGATAAGGCAAATACTTAATGAGTCCTCTGATGAAGATACCTTCCCGGGGTTCTCTGGAGATGATGGGTCTGGTGGTGGAGGTCTGATGATGGGATGAGGGTGGAGATTCAGAAGTATCTGATGATATGGACAGGACTGAGGTTCAACAGATTGGTGATATTTGCAAGGCCATTGCTCTACACTTAGTAAGTTCAACACAAGGCATTGAGGCTCAAAGGGTCATTAAGACCTCCATTATGCTTTTCAGTTGTGAGTAAGATTATCCAGGAGGTTTCTCTCCTCTTAAGGAGACCCATGTAGTCAGTGTGTGCCTGTGGTTTAACCCTTTCAAGCACCTGTATCTGTATCTGATCAAAGGTGTGTCCTGACTCTGTGCAGTGTTGGTATAATGTCGAGTCCATGGATCTGTGTTCGATTTTGGATTTGTGTTCCGCAGCTCAATGCCTTGTTAGACAAATAGATAGCTGTCCCTTTAAGAACTATCCTTTAAATAATGACTCCGACTCTTTTTTCCTCACCATTTCCTCCAACGGGATGGTCCGTCCTCCACACAATTTGTGATCTTTCAAATGGTAACTATGGTTCTACTAATTACTGTTACACCGTTTGCTTTGTGGTTGCATTTTTATATGTTTCTGATATATAATATATTGTCTTTAAGATATTTCATGTTCGAGGATGCCACGACTTGTTATTGTTTACCTCTGAGGAAGTCTCAGTTACAGACGAAACGCCCCGTTGCCGGCTCCGGTGTGAGCTCCAGCCGTAAGGCTACCCCCTCTGACGTCACGCCTTTGGCGTTCCCGTTTTGAGGGCCAGTTCCACCGCCGCTTGGTTCCTGTCTCATCTTGCCAACTGTATTGGAGCCTACGTGCCGACAATTACATTCTGTCCTCCTGACGTGGCTGGGCTACTCCTCGGCGGTGTTCCACGGCGGGGGCAGCTTGGCGGCATGCCAATGGACATGCCTCCTCGCAGCTCCTCCGCTTGAGCCCCGTCATGCGGCTTTGGCTGCTCGAGTTACTGCTTCGTCTGCACGCCTACGTGCTCAATACCTGGAGGGGCTGCACTTTGATCTTCAAGGGGAGATTATGCGGACCGCAAATCTCCCAGCCAACTTGGAAGGTGTGATTGCCCTGAGTTTGCGGCTAGAGGGGCACCTGCGGGCTCAGCAGCAGTGGAATCGGGGTCCTCTGGAGAAGACTTCGGCTAAGAAAGGAGTGCCCGAGGCTCGAAACCAGCCCGCTCCCAGCCCGCTCCCTCTACCGCCCCCTCCTCGCCCTGAGGAGGAACTGATGCAGCTGGGTCATGTTCACCCTCACTTGGATGAAGCAGAAAAGGCCCGGTGCCAGCGCCTACAGTTATGCTGGTATTGTGGAACTTCCTGGCATTTTTCACGTGAGTGCCCCACCAAGCCCAAGTTCTCTCCTCGGTTGGTGGCTGCCACTCCGGGGGGCTCCGAGGTCCAGGAGTCAGTGGTCCAGCCGGCGGGGAAAGAATACGACCGGACCCTGAAAGGCTCGCTAACTCGGTCGGATCCCGCCCCCCATCCAATATTTTCATCATTCTGGGATAGCGCCTTAGGATACTTACCTTCTCATATTTTGTTTTCCTCTTGGATTTTATCCTCTCCACGATATCTGCTCCACTAGAGTTCATGCTGTGCTTGGCACTTCCAAGGTACTGTACTCGCCCACTGGGACTTGGATCATTTCCTCCTATCTCCAGTTGAAGGGAACTGTCCCTTTGGCACTCAGCCTTCGAATGTGTAGACCTTATGTGTTGAACGAATGTGTTGTATCTCTATGAACTCAAGAAATTGATTCTTGTACTGTACCTCTTGTGTTGAACTTACTAAGTGTAGAGCAATGATATTGTGTTGAAGTAATTGTGCTGAACTGATGAATTACTATTGTCCATAAATAAGACTACTTTTGATATTAGATATATTTGATATTGCTTATTTATAGCCCTTGCGGTTCTCATTTGTACACTACAGGGTCGCCCCCTGCTTTTTGTGATATTTGTGAGGAGCCAACTACTAGAGACTCATTTGGGGGATTTGCTGGGGATAGGAACTAGAGAGTGGATGATCAGTCCTCATGTTGGAGCGATCTAAGTCGTAGGAGGAGAAAGAAGGGATTGGCATGAGACAACCCTGACCGATTACGACACTTTGTCCGTCGTCATCCATTAAAAGTCTTGGAGTTACACTGGACTCTCAAACATATCTCCATCATCAGCGGACTAGCGTTTTACCATCTTCGGCAGGCGAGGAAGCTGGCTCCCTACCTGTCCCGCCATGACCTAGCCACAGTGGTCCAAGCCACGGTCACCTCAAGATTGGACTACTGTAATGCTCTCTACATTGGCCTTCCCTTGTCAGTGATCCGGAAGCTGAAGCTGGTGCAGAACGCTGCAGCTCGGCTACTGGCAGGCCTACCATCCTCCTGCCATGTGACGCCTGTCTTGCGCAAGACCACTGCGTTCAGAGTCCCTTAACCTTCTTGTGGTTCCGAGCGTCAAAACCCTCCATCTGACCTCCACACGGAGGAGAGCCTTAGTGCCATCGCCTCCAACTCTTGGAATGCTCTTCCTCCCGAGGTCCGCACTCACCAACTTGCTAGCCTTCAGGAAGGCCTGCAAAACCTTCCTATTTGGACAGGCATTCGGCTAACAACTCTAGCCCTAGGTCTGAGAGTATCTACTGGGTGCTAAGTCTTTGTATGTTTTAATTTTAGTCTAAATTTGTGATGCTTTTAAATCTGTTTTTATCGTGTTTGTATTTTACTATGTTTTTATCATATGTAAGTCGCCCCGAGCCTGACGGGAGTGGCGACGAACAAATCAAAATAAATAAATACATACATACATACAGTACATACATCGGCCAACCCGAAAACTTAAACTGGTGCAAAATGCTGCTGCTCGATTGCTGGTGGGAGCATCTTAGTAGACCACAAGTTTGGCGTGAACCAACAATGAGATGCAGCAGCTAAAAAATAAAATAAAATAAATAAATAAATAAATAAATAAATAAATAAATACATCGGCCTTCCCTTGTCGACAACCCGGAAACTTAAACTGGTGCAAAATGCTGCTGCACATTACACCAATTTTACAGCAATTGCACTGGCTACCAGTAGAGTACCGGATTGTCTTCAAGGTGCTGGTTTTGACCTTTAAGGCCTTGTATGGTCTAGGGCCAGTGTCCCTGAGGGACCGCCTCAACCAGGGCCGTAGCCAGGATTTTGATTCGGGGGGGGGGGCTGAGTTTGGTTCAGGGGGGGCTGAGACTGGGTGAAGCCCCTTAGCCCCCCTGGCTACATGCCTGGCCTCAACCCATACTATTTTTATGTGTATTTTTATTGTTTTACATAAACGGCCCCGAGCCTGCAGGGAGGAGCGGTATATAAAAGTGATTAATAAATCTCTATATATAACAAAGCGGAATGTTTGTATGTTTGTGGGTTTGTATGTTTGTATGTATGTGGCAGCGTTCTGATTGGCTCCCGGCCTCTACATTCTGACAACATGATTGGTTGCCAGTGAGGGAGTATTTGCATAACGCCTCTATTGGCTAGCCAACACGAACATTCCGACCCTCTAAAGTGGCAGGTGGGGGGGGGGGGTAAGAAAAAGGCCTGAGGCAATCAGGAATGGTGGGAGTTTAAGGCCAAAACACTTTGCGACCCCTTTACGACCCCAAACAATGAGAGAACGAGACCAAACTTGGCACACAGAACCCTCAAGACCCACTCTACATCCTGGTGCAGTTTGAGGGAGGATGGACCATGGATGACAGGACTTGCAGTACTTTAACTCACTTGCCTAGAGCACTGTGGCCCACACCATAGAAGGATCAGGACCACACTTGGCACACAGATGCCCCACTGGCCCACTGTACAACCTGGTGCGGTTTAGGGCAGGATGGGCCACAAATGATGGGATTTGCAGTACTTTCACCCTAATCATTTCCCACAGAACAGGGCTGTCCAACTGCTGGCCCTGAAGGTGTTTTGGACTTCAACTCCCAGAAATCCTAGCCAGTTTACCAGCTGTTAGGATTTCTGGGATTTGAAGTCCAAAACACCTGCAGGGCCGGCAGTTGGACAGCCCTGCCACAGAACATTGAAGCCTCTACAAATCACAGACCAGGCCCAAACTTGGCACACAGAGTACCCATGACCCACTCTACACCCTACTGCAATTTGGAGGAGGGTAGACCATGGATGATGGGACTTGAAGTACCTCCAATCACTTCCCGAGACCGCTGCAACCCTCATCCACTGACTGATCAAGACCAAACTTGGCACACAGAGCCCCCATGACCCACACCACATCCTACTCCAGTTTGGAAGACATTGGACCACAAATGATGGGACTTGAATTACCTTCACTCACTTCCTGAGACCACTGCGAGCCAAATAAACAACTGATAAGGACCAACCTTGGCACACAATGCCTTTCTCAATTAACCCGGGCAGGGCCGGGTCCCCAAGCTAGTAAATAAATAAAACTCTTTTTTTGGCTCAGTAGGTTTGCATTTGTGTTATCTTGATATTTTCACTGATATTCAAATGTTTTTGGGTTGTTCTGACCATTTTTTCAGTTATTTGGACATTGTTAATAAACTTTACTTTAAGCTATATTGGGCTTGGCTCCTTTAAGGCTCTCTGTTCGCTACGTAAATAATATGCTAGTTCCTAGTCAGAGTTGGCTCTCCAAAATGCACATATGCATCTTGAGAGCACCTCTGCTCAGCCACAGGTCTCAAAGAAGGAACAGGTGCCGAGCACCACGGATGGCAGGCATGCAGGCGAATGCACTCTCGCAAGGTCGTCAAGGGGAGCTAATGCTAATTTGCAAATCTAAGAGACACTGATGTTGCCCCGTAAGCTGAAATCCCAGCTCTGCTCTCACCTATGATGTTTTTAATTAAATTGATCAGGGAGGAATCAAGCTGGCTTATGGCAGGAGAGCGGGGACGGAAGAATAAATAACACCATCCATCAACACATGCTGCAGGAAGGAAAAATGATAAGACGGTTTGCCAACATCTTATTACGGAGCGGATAGTGCACAGGTTTATTTGTATTCCGTGTTTACATGAGCAAAAGCCGCGTTATAGAGTTGTGCATTATTGTCATGAGAAAGGTTGGAAGTTCAATGTACATTTGATTTTCTCATTTCTGCTCTATTAACTCTTTTTCTTTCTTCTTTTTCAGGAATTTTTTTGGCTTCTGTTGCTTCCACCCCCCCCCCCCCTTTCTTCACTTGTGTGTTATGTTGTTTACATCTGCAAATTGTTACCGTAATAAAGATTAATAAAGGAAATAAGATTGAAGCAATGCAAGAAAGAGTAAACATAAAGCTGGTGTAACGTGATGGTTATGAGGGCAACTTCAGGTTCAAATCTCTATCCAAAACAACTAGATGCAAGTTTTGGGCAAAAGGAAATGCATAGGTTCTCATTAGTATCAGGCCCGGATCAACCCCTTTTGGCGCCCTAGGCCACACTTTGGAATTACGCCCCCAAACTAACCTCTACCGCACCCCCACACACACACATTCCTTCTTTTCACTGCTTGCGCTTTGCCCCCCAAAAGGAAAAGGGAGCAAGGAGAATCCTGGCCTAATTCTAACCCTGCTTTTTCCTTCTTTTCCCCCGCAGGCGCTGAGCCCTTCTTACCGCGCTCACGTGACCTTTCGGCGTGAAGGCTGCTGTGGGGCGGCACCTGCGCCGGAATTCAAGCCGCCTCTACCTCCTCCACCATGGTCCTGGGTGCCGTGCATGCCCAGCAGCGGCCCAGGGGGTGGGGCTTCTTTCCGCCTCCTCCTTGCGCCCTCCTTCCTTGAGTCAAGGAAGGAGGGCGCGAGGAGGAAGGAAGGGAAGCCCCTGGGATGCGCGACACCCAGGAACATGGCGGAGGAGGCAGAGGTGCTCCTTCCTTGACAAGAGGTGCTGCGCATGACCGGCAGCGGCACCGGGGGCGGGGCTTCCCTCCTCCTCCTCGTACTCTCCTTCCTTGAGTCAAGGAAGGAGGGTGCGAGGAGGAGGAAGGAAGGGAAACCCCCGGGGCTGCTGCCGGGCATGCGCGGCAGGAGGGCGCGAGCGCCTCTGCCTCCTCCACCATGTTCCTGGGTGCCGCACATTCCCGGCAGGGGACCCCGGGGGCTTCCCTCTGCTTCCTCCTCCTCACGCCCTCCTTCCTCAACAAGAGAGTGGGGGCAATGGCAAGGGGGGCGCCATTCCCTCCTCCCTCGCCCCCTCACAGCGCTCTCCCCCCGCCTTCCCCGGAGAGAAAGAGAAAGAGAGAGTCATCTCCATGCCACGCGTTGCGGTTTTGTTTCAACATATTTTTTTTGGTCCGTGAACTGCGCCCCCCTCGGCTTGTGCCCCTAGGCCATGGCCTAGGGTGGACTTATGGGTAATCCGGGCCTGATTAGTATGGAGTCTTGTCATTGTAGTTTCCCATTTTTAAAAAAAAATTTTTGGGCGGTGGATCCGCTTTTTGGATATTCTTAACATTCCTACCGTTGAACATTTATTGATCCTAACGCAGTTTAAGTGTGTTTTGAAACTTAGAAGTGGATCACGAAACTGCAACAGTGACAAAAGCAGGAGACAGCTGTTCTCTGATCTCTATCCATCCAGGTGTTGCGGATCAGTTGATATCAAGGCTCCAACAGATCGTATTCCACAAGCATTTTTACCTTTATCTAGTGCAGTGTTTCTCAACCTTGCTAATGCCACGACCTTTTAATGCAGTCCCTTATGTTGTGGTGACCTCCAACCATAACATTGTTTTCATTGCTACTTCAAAACTGTAAATTTGCTACTGTTATTTATTTATTTATTATTTGGACTTGTATGCCGCCACTCTCCGAGGGCGTAAAACACACAGAGGTAAAAGCATACGTATTAAACTAGCTTAAAAAAGATTTCTGTCCTAGGAATCAAAGGTTAGCCGGAAAAGATGAGTCTTGCAGGCCTTGCGGAAGGAGAGAAGGTCCTGCATGGCCCGTACATCGCTTGGAAGAGTGTTCCATATTGACGGCGCCACTACATAAAAGGCTTTGTGCTGGGTCGATGTGAGACTGATGGCTTTGAAGGTCGGTACTTCAAGGAGGTTCCGTTGTTTGGAACGAAGTGACCTCTGGGGTTGGTAGGGGAAAAGACGGTCCCTCAGATACAGCGTCCGCAGACCATGCAAGGCCTTGAAAGTTAACACCATCACCTTGAAGGTGATCCGGTGCTCGACCGGAAGCCAATGAAGCTGCTGGAGGATAGGTGTTATGTGACATCTCACTGGGGCACCACTGAGAAGTCGTGCAGTGGCATTCTGGACGAGCTTAAGTTTCCGGATTACTGACAAGGGCAGGCTGATGTAAAGGGCGTTACAGCAGTCCAGTCTCGAGATGACCGTGGCTTGGAGCACCATGGCCAGGTTGTCTCTGGATAGGTAGGGGGCCAGACGCCTAGCTTGCCGCAGGTGGAAAAAGACGGTTTTGCTGAAACTGGAGACCTGGGCCTCCATTGAATTGTAATGAATTGTAATGTAAATATCTGATCTGCAGGATGGATTTTCATTCACGGGACCTAATTTGGCACAATTATCCAATACGCCTAAATGTGAACACTGGTGGAGTTTGGGGGAAAATAGATCTTGTCATTTGGTAGTTGTAGTTGCTGGGATTTGTCGTTAGCCTACAATTAAACACCATTCTGAACTCCACCAATGATGGGATTGAACAAAAAACTTGGCACACAGAACACCCCTGACCAACAGAAAATACTGGAAGGGTTTGGTGGGCATTGAATTTTGGAGTTGTAGTTCACCTATATCCAGAGAGCATTGTGGACTCAAACAATTATGGATCTGGATCAAACTTGGCATGAATACTCGATATGCCCAAATGCGAACACTGGTGGAGTTTGGAGGAAATAGGCCTTGTCATTTGGTAGTTGTAGTTGCTGGGATTCATAGTTCACCTACAATCAAAGAGTATTTGGAACTCCACCAATGATGGGATTGAACCAAACTTGGCACACAGAACTCCCATGACCAACAGAAAATACTGGAAAGGTTTGGTGGGCATTGACCTTGAGTTTTGAAGTTGTAGTTCACCTATATCCAGGAAGCACTGTGGACTCAAACAATTTTAGATCTGGACCAAACTTGGCACGAACACTCAATATGCCCAAATGTGAACACTGGTGCAGTTTGGAGGAAATAGGCCTTGACATTTGGGAGTTGTAGTTACTGGGATTTATAGTTAACCTACAATTAAAGACCATTCTGAACTCCACCAACGATGGGATTGAACCAAACTTGGCACACAGAACTCCCATGACCAACAGAAAATACTGGAAAGGTTTGGTGGGCATTGACCTTGAGTTTTGGAGTTGTAGTTCACCTATATCCAAAAAGCACAGTGGACTCAACAATTATGGATCTGGAACAAACTTGGCACGAATACTCAATATGCCCAAATGTGAATACTGGTGGAGTTTGGGGAAAATAGACTTTGACATTTAGGAGTTGTAGTTGCTGCGATTTATAGTTCACCTACAATCAAAGAGCATTCGGAACCCCACCAACGATGGAATTGGGCCAAAAATCTCATATAGAACCTCCATACCTTGAAGGGACTTGCTGGCACGAGCCTCCCTCCAACCTGACATGATCTCCCTCACCCACACATGCACATCACGCTGCCATGCGCCGAGCACGCCTGCTCCCCCCTCCGTGCTTGGAGTCTCAGAAACAGCCCTCCCCTTGGTTGAGAGGCCAGCCAAATACAGAGGAGGAGGGCTCCCTTCTGTTTCCAAAAAGGAAGAGAAGGACCAGGCCCGGATTAACCCCTTTTGGTGCCCTAGGCCACACTTTGGAATTACGCCCCCAAACCAACCTCTACCGCACCCCCATCTCCTCCTCCTCGCGGCACCGTGCGCCCTCCTTCCTCCACCTCCTTTTCTTCGCGGCGCGCCCTCCTTTCTTGAGAAGGAGGGTGTGCACAAGGAGGAGGAAGGAAGGGAAGCCCAGCCCCCCGGGGCCGGCATCGGCCCCAGGGGCAGGGCTTTCCTTCTCCTCCTCTTCGCGGCGCACCCTCCTTTCTTGAGAAGGAGGGTGTGCGCGAGGAGGAAGGAAGTGAAGCCCCGTCCCCGGTGCCAGCATTGCCCCTGGAGGCGGGGCTTCCCTCCACTCCTCTTCGCGGCATGCCTCGCACCCTCCTTCCTTGACAAAGGGGCGGGGGCGATGGCGACGAGGGTGCAATTCCCTCCTCTTCCGCCCCCTCGCGGCGGTCTCCCCCACCCTCCCCCGAGAGAGAGATAGATTTGCGTTGCATTTTTGGGGTCTGTGTGAATTGCGCCCCCCTTGGCTTGCACCGCTAGGCCGTAGCCTAAGGTGGCCTTATGGGTAATCCGGGCCTGAGAAGGACCGGCGGAGAGATCTTCAGCCTTCTCTGCCAAAAGGGTTCCTAAGACCATTTGGTAACCCCTATGAAACCCCCTCGCACACACCCCTCCCCAGGAATCCCGACCCCTAGGTTGAGAAATTTTTTATTTATTTATTTATTTATTGTTCATTTTTTGTATTCCGCTCCTCCCAGCAGGCTCGGGGCGGATAACAGAACGATACACGGGCGGCATGTCACAGCATGTCGACATGCGACCCTACAATTAAAACATAAAATCATAAAACCACATTAAAACATGTTACATTGTCATACGCGGAATGGGAGGACATATGGCATAGTTCTTAGTCCGGTGTGCCTAGTTGAAGGCTAAGCCAAAGAGGGCCGTCTTACAGGCCCTCCGGAAAGGGCCAGTTCGAGATGGCTCGGGTACTGTCCGGGAGGGCATTCCAGAGCACCAGTGCCGCAACCGAAAAGGTCCTTTGTCTGGTCGTCGATAGGTGGCAGGAGCGAACTGATGGAACTAACAACAGATTCTGTTCATCTGAGCGCAGTGATCTCGGGGAGAGTATGGGTAAGGCGGTCCCTCAGGTACGCAGGCCCTAGACCGTGTAAGGCCTTGAAGGTCAAAACCAACACCTTGAAGGCAATTCGGTACTCGATAGGAAGCCAGTGCAGCTGCCGGAGCGTAGGTGTGATGTGCTCCCTCACCGGCACTCCTGCCAGCAGGCGAGCAGCGGCATTCTGCACTAGCTTGAGTTTCCGGATTGTCGCCAGGGGAAGGCCAACGTAGAGGGCATTACAGTAGTCTAACTCGAGATGACCGTCGCTTGGATTACCATGGCCAGGTCGTTCCTGGACAGGTAGGGTGCCAGTCGCCTAGCCTGTCGGAGGTGATAGAATGCCGTCCTGCTGACCACGGAGACCTGAGCCTCCATGGTCAGCGAGGAGTCCAACAAAACCCCCAAGCTCTTAACTGATGGCGATGGGTTAAGCTGCTCGCCATCCAGGGTAGGCAACCGGCACCCACCCAGCCCAGGCCGACCGGGCCACAGGATCTCCGTCTTCGATGGATTCACCTTCAGCCGGCTGGCACGCAGCCAACCAGTCACGGCTTCGAGGCATAGTTGGAAACAATCAGGTACAGAGTTCGGCCTGCCGTCCATTCTCAGCAGAAGCAAATGCTGACCTAGTGCCTTTTTCTTGGTCTCTTAGGATAGGAGACATAGACACACAAATACCCCAAATGCCAAGTGCATCCACACCCCTTCCACCAGAATCCCAAATAAACCTTTCAATATGTCAGCTTGTAAATGAGAACTCCTCGTCACGGAGCAAGTGTTTGCGTAAAGCATAAAATAATATTTATGCACTAATTTCGGCAAAGGTCATTTGATTCTTCTTTTGCTCAAGGTTGGCATTAGGCACACTCCTGGGATCGGAGACTCCACATCTTGCTCGTGTTCAATCGCAGCACGGTTTGTTTATCACGTCCCATTATACCACAGCTTTTTTTTATTGCTATGATTGGATTTCTGTAGGAGTTCATAATTGGGCTGTAAAAATTTGCTTCAGGCAGGAACTGGCAATAAAATATAAGGTTTTAGAGTGAAATGGCCTTTTTGTCAATTGATAGAAAGGAGGACGGGGGAGGCTGCGCTTTTGGGAGCAGATTCCCAGCTAGATGTTAATGCGAACGTGGGTGTTTACATTAGGGGAGGATCTGGCTCTTTAAGATTAAAAATGTAATCAAGCCGAGGCGTTGCTAATATATTCTCCTCAAAGGGTGGATAGCGGAAGGAGTTCTCTTTTTCAAGCCCACAAGTTGGCAAACATGAACATGGACTCACTCACCGTCATCTTTGGTTCGCTCAATGAGGGGAGGGGAGCTGGGGATCCCATCCCCAATGCGAGTAAAAGCCAGCACCTGAATCTCATAAAGCACATACTTCCGCAAGCCACCAAGAAGCACAGAAAGAGTGTGGTTCCCTCTCACAACTTGGTGGCTTAACTTGCTCTCCATGTCTTTGGTTTTGAACAAAATCTGCAGTGGGGACAAAAGAGGAGAAATATGGGGAAAGTCTGTTATTAAAACAAACACACTCGAACAGATGCTCAATGTAAAGCAACTCTACACAACAAAGCTAAACCTGAGAAATATAGACATTCAAGAGGCTGGGTAAATGTGCGTCGTCATCAATTGTGCATAAATAAGACCACAGCTTACGAAAATATCAAAATATATTAGCAATTTTGTGGTCAATACAAGTAGTCCTTAGTGGATCTACATTACACTTAAAGCACAAGCATACACATCTATTATATAAAGGGGTTCCCGTCATGGAAAGACCGTCCCAAACAGAGAAACCTTACAATGCAGAAACACCAAACTTGCCAACAGAAATAGGCCTCAAGCAAGGTAGGTTTGCAGCAAAGAAACTCCCCCCCCAAACCTAAAAGACCTCCAAAACAACAAGTAAAAAAACTACATTTCCCAGCATCCTCCGGGGCTGCCAACGACTCTCCCAGCCTCTACATTCTGACAACATGATTGGCTGCCGATAAGGGCGGATTTGCATAACTCCTGTACTGGCCAGCCAACATGAACATTCCGACCCATAATAAACTGTCAGAGGAGGATAAGGCAAAGGGCTGAGGCACAAACACAAACACCCAATTCACTTCCCACAGAAAATTTACACCCCTACAAATCACAGACCACGCCCAAAATTGACAGTATGGCTTCATTAACTTAATTTCCCTGACTAGGCCTCACTTAATGGAATGCTGTTTGCGCTCTGAATTGACAGTAAGGCTTCATTAACTTGATTCTCCCGACTACGCCTCAGCTCATTGGACATTGTGTATGGCCTGAATTGACAGTAAGGCTTCATTAACTTGCTGTTCCTGACTAGACCTCAGCTCATGGGACATTGTGTATGGCCTGAATTTACAGTAACCTACCTTGGCACACAGAGCCCCTATGGCCCACGCTACATTCTACTACAGTTTGGAGGAGGGTGGACCATGGATTATGGGACTTGCAGTACCTTCATGGATAATGGGATTTGTACTACTTCAAAACCCATCATTCCCCACAGACCACTGTGGCCCAGAACCAAGACCGATAAACACCAAACTTGGCACACAATGCCCCCCATGACCCACACTCCATCCGACTGCAGTTCAGAGGAGGACACACCATGGATAATGGGATTTCAAGTACCTCCACAAACTTCCCAAGTACCCCACACACAAGCATCAACCTCTACATCAACACAGCAGACGGAAAGACAAAAAACATTGTATATCCACAAGCAATGCAGAACGCCAGCAACACCACACACCAACAACTCCCCAGGACTTCAACATCCCACCCACCAGAACAACCCACAACGACACAGCCATGGCCCCAACAACACCATAACTAACAACAATTCCAACCCTTACATACTCAGACTTTCTCGCATCTCCTAAATAGGGCACAGCAACGCGTGCCGGGTACAGCTACCGTGTTTCCCCGAAAGTAAGACGATGTCTTACTTTCTTTTTACCCCCAAAAGCCCCACGTCTTACTTTCGAGTCGTCTTATATTGGACATACCCGAAAGAATTCTTCACCCAGTAGGGCGACGGTACCTGTGAGGGGCGACGGTACCTGTGAGGGGTGCCGCGCCACGCCGCCGCCGCCGCACACCAGCCACACAGGCCGACTGCGGCATGCCTCTTGCGCGCTGACACGCCTCTTGCCTGGCCTCTGGCCAACGACGCCGCTTCCCTGCCTCTTGCTCCTTCTTTCCCCTCCCTTCCTTCGTCCATTCGAATGAACAAAGGAAGGGGAGGGAAAGGAGAAGGAGCAAGAGGCGGGCGGCGTCGTCGCGGCCAGAGGCCAGGCAAGAGGCGTGCACAAGAAGAGGCGTGCCGCAGTCGGCCCGTGTGGCCGGCGGCGGGCGTGGCGCTATACTGTTCATATATGCATGAACAGTAAACTCAGGACTGTATTGCACAAACATTCCGCGACAGTCATATTATTGTTGGTAACGGACACATACCAGGTTGAGCATGTTTGATATTGCACATGTCTTTAATAGCGCAATTGCACCAATTTGCCCTTCTGTGGTTCTGTGACCATATTTCTGCATACCTCATAGCCCCACCTTCTTAATAATAATAATAATAATAATAATAATAATAATACACTTTATTCATATTCCGCTTTTTCTCTTTGGAGAAACTCGAAGTGGATTACAACACACATATGAGGCAAACATTCAATGTATTCTTGCACACACAATAGACAATGACATACAACAAAGACAAAGGTAAAGGGTTTCCCCTTTTTCCATCTCCAGTGTCTGGAGCGATGCAAACTTCAGCCACAGGGAGATGCTATTGTTTTATTTTTCCATGTCGAGGAGCCTGTTGTCCGTGGACATCTCTGAATTGTGTTGCCAACATGTCTGCATTTCTGCATGGGATGTCTTTTTACCTTCCCGTCGAGGCGATACCTATATGCTTTCGAACTGCTAGGCTGGCAGGAGCTAGGGCTGACATTTGTGTTGTGAGCTAGGGCTGATAGTTGTGTTGTGAGCTAGAGCTGACAGTTGTTTGTGAGCTAGAGCTGACAGTTGTTCGGCTTCACCAGCCACTTG
>JARBWK010000011.1:115568236-115580736 GCA_030556195.1 Anolis apletophallus | reverse complement strand
GAGTGAGACTCTGGTGCTTCCCTTTCTCTTCTCTCCCTGAGCACCATCGAAACCCAGCCAGTGTGGGTCTCTGTGGTCTTTGTGTGGCCTAGAGGCGCTCACAGTGTCTCTTCCATTGAATGATAGTGGAGGGCACACCAGTTCTGCCTCAGCAAAAGAAAGTTAAAGTACTGATATAAGATATATACATCTGTGGGTGCAGAACCCATGGATATGGAGGGCTGACTGCTTATGCTATTCTCTTTGTTTTATTATCCACATAAAGCTTTGAATGTATAAGAATATAACATTTAAACCAAACTTCCCGAAGTACTCAGCATGGTTTAGAATACGTTTTAAAGCTTCCAGAAAATCCACATCACTGGATCGAGCGTGCTTCGTGTCTGCAGAATGTTGGATATCTATTGGAGAAAATGGAACGTAGAAGCTTGGAAGATATCGTGCCTCGCTGGCGGAAACCCTCCGCGTTGCAAAACTTTATCCCAATTTTTGACTTGTATCTGATTTATCTACAATCAGAAACGAACAGGGGGAAGCAGAGAGGCATCCAGATGGATCGCATTATTTTTTACAGCAACATCATTGTCACCAAAATCAAAACATCATCTCCTTGAAAGCTCCAGCTGTCCTTCTCCGCCCATCGTGTTCTAGTTTCAGAGCCAAGGCGTTTTTCTTTCGCCAGAACAAGTATCCTCAGCCATTAGAAAAGCCATGGACCAACTTATCATTCTTACATTATTGGACAAATGCTTTAGATACGAGCTGTTAATTATCTTCAAGTCAGCTTTGACTTATGGCTTTCCTATGGGCTTCCAAATTTTCTTTACGGAGTCTGTTCACCTGTAATGCGGTCCACCTCTTTCCCAACAGCATTCCACTTTGCCAAGTATCATTATATTTTCTAATGCCATTATGTGCCATCACATACTATGTCCTATATATATATCACTCAGCATTCTATCCTAGCCTTGGCTGGCTGTGCCCAGCGTTACTATGGTTACTCAGCCTCCCTGCATTTTGTGTGGGCCGATGTTGGCCAATGGATTTCACTGGCTGCCGCAGAGGATGCTGGGAAATGTAGGTTTTTTGTATCGTTGTTTTGGGAGCCTTCTAGGTTTTCCTTGCCTGAGGCCTATTTGTGTTGGCAAGTTTGGTGTCTCTGCCTTGGAAGGTTTCTCTTTCTCTGTTAGTTGTTCGATGATGGGACCTCCTTTATATAATAGATGCACTCAGTTTTAAACACTAGGCCTGGGCAATCATGGTTCTAAATGGTTCTAAAGTACTTACAAAACTAAAGTTCTGGTGGTGAACACTAGGTGGCGCTGGTGCTTTGCTTCTACAGTGTTGTTAAAGTTCTGGTGGTGAACACTAGGTGGCGCTGGTGCTTTGCTTCTACAGTGTTGTTAAAGTTCTGGTGGTGAACACTAGGTGGCGCTGGTGCTTTGCTTCTACAGTGCTGCTAAAGTTCTGGTGGTGAACACTAGGTGGCGCTGGTGCTTTGCTTCTACAGTGCTGCTAAAGTTCTGTTGGTGAACACTAGGTGGCGCTGGTGCTTTGCTTTTACAGTGTTGCTAAAGTTCTGGTGGTGAACATTTCAGAACTCTAACAAAACTTTCAAAACTTCATTATTATTTCATTATTGGCGATTTTAAAGACAGAACCAATTAGGAACTGCCATTTATAATGAAATTGTGGTATTCCAGCCTAGTGACGTGGGTCAGACCCCGGGGGTCCCGGAGGTGCCCAGGCAAATGCCAGTTGATCCAGGGCAAGGTGGGGCTGGACTAGATGACCCGGGGCAGAGCGAGGAAGGCTGGCCGGATGGGTATGAATCATCTAACGAGAGCTTGCAATGGGATAATGACTGGTTGGAGAGATATCAAACGGAGGATGAGTTCACAGAGGAAAGTATGGAGGAGGATTCCAGTTCCGATTATGAACGCCCCGGAGGTTTAGGTTCCCAGGAAAGAATACCTACTCCCTTCCCAGATCAACCGATGGGAGAAAGGGAGCTGGCCGAGTCTCACTCTGATAATGGTGCAGCTGGCCCTGCTAACAAGCAGGATTTCGATAGAAGGTCTAATATCAGAAATTCCAGGAAATCATGGAGCTTGAGAAAGGGGGTGAGATGGGTACCCCGGGACTAGCTTCTATATTGGCCGTGGCTTTTGGACTCTTAGCCAGATCTGAAGCCACGTTTGGTTTTGTTCACGTCTTTCTGCCAAGTTTCCAGGGAGCCGTTGGGACGGTTCGGTTTCAAGCCTTGTTCTGTCGCAGTTGCGGTTGCCTTCCAAGAACCTTGTTTGGCCGCAGGAGCGGCCTGCCTTATTGAGAACTTTGCCTTGTCTTCAGGATTTTGCTTTCTTTGGACTTAAGCCTTTCATGCTTGAAACTATTGAACTATTGCATTTTTGATACTTCATTCCATGGACTATTTTTGAATCTATCCTCTTGAACTATTCACTCTTTTATTCTAAATAAACTTATTGATTGTACATCTGCCTGTGTGTGTGTGATTCAGGGGGCCTGTCAGATTCTGAGGTGCAATAGACATTTTGAATTTTTTTTTAGAGTTCTGAAATGTTCACTGTCAGAACTTTAGCTACACTGTAGAAGCAAAGCACCAGCGCCACCTAGTTTTCACCACCAGAACTTTAGTTTTGTAAGTACTTTAGAACCATTTAGAAGGGTCTTTAAGAGTTAGAGTCTTGGAAAAGGTTTCCCCGAGCACTCAAACAGACATCTCCACTCTACTAATTAGACTCGAAAATGAATGGATAATCCGCTTCGATTGCGAGTGGCCGAGAGGCCTCAATGACACTATTAGTATCAATTCCCTACTTATATAAATACCTTACACCCCCAGTATATTCACCTTTGGGTCACCCACTCACATGAGAGTGGGGTTATGTCTGGATCTTCACCATATATAGTATGTATTATGGCTTTTCTTAAGGGTTATATTGGCATTTTTTCATTATGATGACTTGTTTTTATAGATTTGATGGAAGCTTTGACAGATGTTACTTGAGCCTTGACAAAGGACCCTCGAAATGGTTTCTCGTGGCCGCCCAAAAGGGAGCATTTGCATGCCGTCGGCTCAGAGTTTACATCAGATTTACGACGGAGAGACGGCTCTACAGCGCTCTCCCGAGTCCTGGGGATTTCCCGATTTGGAGTATTTACTCCTCTATCAACCTATAGGCTTCATATCGGACCTTGTTTCTCTTACTACGGGACACTCACCATTTCTCAGGAACTTACCTGTATGGACTTGATACCAGGAATTATTTGCAGTATGTGTGTCTAATATTTATGGACTCTTGATTATTGCTATTATGGACTGTGGATATATGTACCTACATTGAGTCTCCCGAACCAATTTATGGTTGGATATTTCATTACATAATTTGAGAACTTCAAACGTATGTATTCTCCTTTTTCCCGATATCTGATATAGCCTATTGATATATTATATGGTAGAAAGTTAATTGAGTTTTAACGCTGTTGTATTTGACTGTTTAACCCACTGCGCCACTGGAGGCTTCATTGCAATAGATAATGCAAAGGGAACTTTTATTTATTATTATTATGATTATTATTTCCTCTATTTCTATCCCGTCACTTCTCAACGCCCGAAGGGAGAGTCAGGACGGCTTACATTGGGCCATGTTAAGAGGCTATTACAAACTATTACAATAATAAAATCACAAATTAAACATATCATAATTTAAAACAATACATAATTAAAAACCATACATAAGCCATCATTAACACAATAAACCAGTCTCGTCAATCATATCGTCATTCCAGTTCATCCCTTTAAGGTGCTGTTTACATGTATTGTCCAAACGCCTGATCCCAGAACCATGCCTTTAACGTCTTTCGAAAAGCCAGGGGGGAGGCGGTCGATCTTACCTCAGTCTATAGGTGGGGAGCCACCGCCGAGAAGGCCCTGTCTCTTGTCCCTGACAGGCGCATTTGAGCTGTTGATGGGAGCGAGAACAGGGCCTCCCCGGATTTCGAGGTGGGACATAGGGGTGGATGCATTTGTGTGTGTGTGTGTGGGGGGGGGGGTGATTTTGTCATTTGGAAGTTGTAGTTTCTGGGATTTATAGTTCACCTACAATCAAAGAGCATTCTGAACTCACCAAAAATGGAATTGAAACAAACTTGGCACACAGAACTCCCATGACCAACAGCAAATACTGGAAGGGTTTGGTGGGCATTGATCTTGAGTTTGGGAGTTGTAGTTCACCTACATCCAGAGAGGACTGTAGACTCAACAAGGATGGATCTGGACCACACTTGACACGAATCCTCAATATACCCAAATGTGAACACTGGTGGAGTTTGGGGAAAATAGATCTTGACAATTGAGAGTTGTAGTTGCTGGAATTTATAGTTCACCTACAATCAAAGAGCCCCTTCCACCCCACCAATGATAGGAATGGGTCAAACTTCCTATACAGAACCCTCATGCCTTGAAGGGACTAGCTGGCGTGAGCCTCCATCCCACCTCTCACACTCTCCCTCACCCACACATGCGCATCATGCTGCCATGTACCAAGCACGCCTGCTCTCCCTCCCTGCTTGGAGTATCAGAAACAGCCCTCCCCTTGGCTGGGAGGCCTGCCAATCTCAGCAGAGGAGAGTTTCAGGTCTGCTTCCAAAAAGAAAGAGAAGGACAAGCGGAGAGCTCTTCAACCTTCCCTGCAAAAGGGCTTCCTAAGACCATCAGAAATATATGTTTTCTGATGGCCTTTGGCGACCCCTCTGAAACCCTCTCGTGACCCCCCTGGGGGTCCCGACCCCCAGGTTGAGAAACACTGATATAAGCTCTCTCCTGACATCGTAAGTGGTACAATTCAGGTAAGATTGCACCACTTAAGTAGTACACAAGGCTGTGGTAGAATAGCGAGTTAAACCCCCAGCTGCTGAACAGAAGATTAGCAGTTTGAAGCCATAAGTCTGGGTGAGCTCTTGACTGTCAGCCCTAGCTGCTGCCAACCTAGCAATGCAAAAGCATGCAATGCGAGTAGATCAATAGGTACTGTACCTCTTCAGTGGGAAGGTAAAAGGGGGCCCCATGCAGATATGCAGACATGCCAGCAACACAATGTGAGACACGATTACATCTCCACATTACGAATTATCCCTGTTTTCCTTGCTTGAAATACAGAGGACCTTGTACGCTATTATGGATTTGAAATGCATCCTTCCATTATGAAGTTCACTTGTCAGCTTTTCAGTCTCTCAGTATGATATAAAGATACTTGGAAATTTGAAGACCTTTCTTGCGGAAAGCACAAAAAAATGGGAGTGCATTTGGACAGTTGAGTACCTTGTAGCCCAAGATGAGCCCGTTTTGTTCCGCTTCCGGCACAGCCGCCCAAGTCAAGAGGATCTGCGTGGAGCTCACTGCTTCAGCGGATACGTTCTCTGGTGGAGCCGAAGGAACTGCAAATATAGACATGAGAAGATGGTGAATCCATTTATCCACTTATTTGTATTTTAGGATCTCATACACTATAGCATGTTATTTATTTTATTTATTTATTATTTCGGTTTGTATACCGTCCTTTCCGAATTGGCTCAGGGCAGTTTACAGCACATCAAACTACAATACTAAACAATAAAACAACAGTTATAAAACAACTCAAAACAGTGTAAATCCATATCCAAGGTAATTAAAGGCCAAATGCCTGTCGAAAGAGAGCGGTTTTGCAAGCTTTCCGAAAGGCTGGTAGATCACTGATTGCTTGGACTTCCGGAGATAAGGCATTCCATAGGCTTGGTGCTACAGCGGAAAAGGCCCTCTGTCTGGTTGAGGATAGGTGGGTAGTTCATAGGGAAGGGATATGCAAGAGGTTGTGGTCCTCAGATCAAAGAGATCTCTGGGGAACATATGGGAGTAGACGGTCCCTCAAGTACACCAGCCCCAGACCATGCAAGGCCTTAAAGGTCAATACCAACACTCTGAAGATGATCCGGTGCTCAACTGGCAACCAGTGCAGTCGCTGCAGAGTTGGAATAATATGAGCCCAGGAGTCTCGCTGCAGCGTTCTGCACCAGTTTGAGCTTCCGGATGACCGACAAAGGAAGACCAATGTAAAGGGCGTTACAGTAGTCTAGCCTCGAGATGACCGTCGCTTGGATCACCGTGGCCAGGTCATTTTCAGTTAGATAGGGTGCCGGTCGCCTAGTCCAGGGCTGTCCAACAGGCGGCCCCGGGGCCGTACACGGCCCCCCAGCCTGTTGGACACGACGGCCCCCCTATGCCCCCTTGCCGCCATTTTAAATTGAGCCAGCTCCTCCTCCTGCACCGCCCCCCCGTCCGTCTCTCTCCGAGCCGCCGCTGCGAGATGCAGGGGCGGGGGGGGAGGGGAGGAGGAGGAGGAGGGGCAGGGGAGACGGACGGGAGCCAGCTCCTCTCCCCTGCACCGCCCTCTTCTTCCCTTTCTCGCCGGCGCCGAGGCAAACCGGTTGGCATCGGCGCCGGTGAGAGAGGACAAGGCGGTGCAGGGAGGAGGAGCCAGGGAGGGGAAGGAGGCGTGCCTAAAGAGAAGGAAGGCAAGTGCTTGCCTTCCTCCCCTTTAGGCCTGCCTTCTCCGTTCTGCCTCTCCCACCGGCGCCCTGATCGGTGCGCCGGTGGGAGAGGGAGAACAGGGGAGGAGGCGTGCCTAAAGAGGAGGAAGGCAAGCACCGGCGCCCTGATCGGTGCACCGGTGGGAGAGGCAGAACAGGGGAGGAGGCTGGCGTGACACTTTAGGAGGGAGGGAGAAGCCATGGAGGGCTCCCCTTGGCTTTGCCCTCCCTCCTAAAGGGTCACGCCAGCCTCAGAAGCGAAATCGCTGCTTCTGAGGCTGGTGTGACACTTTAGGAGGAGGGGCTGGGGGCGTGGCCGGGGGTGGGGCCGGGGGCAGGGCGGAGCGGCCCCCCCAGGTCATCAGTGACTGAAAGTCCAGCCCTAGGTCCAGTAGAAGTTGGACAGCACTGGCCTAGCCTGTCGCAGATGGAAGAAGACAGATCTGCTGACAGCAGAAACCTGGGCCTCCATTGTCAGCAGCGGGTCCAACTGGACCCCCAGACTCTTTACTAAGGATGACGGGCATAGTGCCTTGCTGTCCAGGGTAGGCACCCCGGGCCCACACCCACCTGGATGACCCAGCCAAAGGATCTCCGTCTTCGATGGATTCACTCTCAAGCGACTGGCTCATAGCCAACCAGTCGCAGCTTCAAGGCATTGCTGGAAACAATCGGGTACAGAGTCCGGTTGGCCGTCCATCCTCAGCACCGCCTGGGTGTCATCAGCGTAAGTGGCCTGGTTAAATAATAGACACCCCTGAGCAGGGCAGCGATTCAAAGCGCTATCGGCTGGGAGGGCACCAATTTGGCAAGTGCCCTGCGCCGCCCGTCCGCGCAAGCGCAGAAGCACCTACAGGCACTATAGATGTTAAATAATGCCGCTTTGGAGGTGAGTGAATGGCCCCAAAAAATACTGAGGTGCGTTTGGGAACCCCACAACTTAGGGGGAGCCTCTCGGAAAGAAGTCTCTGTGACTTATTACTTCAAGCAGGATGGAAACTTCCTATTCTATCCCACCACTTATCATGGATCAGGGATTGAACTCTTGGCTACCACCAAACAATAATAAGTTAAGGATTTGTGTATTCAGAAATTAAAACTGCACTGGGCTGGAACACTCTTATGGCCGGAACACCTTTTCAAAACTCACTGGCCACCACCACAATTATCAGCAATATTAAGCCCTTTGGCTTACTTGAGGTATTTCAGACAAGAATGCTCTGGACTTGCATTCAGGGCCTGTGCCCTGAGGTAACACTAAAGAGATTTCTTCTTCAAATTGTACGCTGCCACCATTAGACTCTTGATTGCTGCAGGGAACTGATTTGAGACTTCTTTGACAGAGGCACATGTCAGGCAGGTGTTTTGAACAACTAAACAATGAAGTTTATTTGATAGAACTTACAAAGTAGTTATTAAGCTTAATGGTTCAGACATTTTGGCTTGAAAGCGTATGGTTCCTTTAAACTAGTGTTTCCCAACCACTGTGACATGGCGCAGTAGTGTGCCGTGACGGACCTCCTGCTGTGCCGCGAGAAAAGCTCTCTGCCCCCCTTTCCTTCCCCCCTCTTCCAGCCGAACTCCTGCTGCTTGGGGGAGGAGAAGGAAGGGCCGGGCGGCGGCGAAGAAAAAGAAGGGGCCAGGGCGCCGCCTCCTTCGGCTGTTTCCCCAGCCAGCCTCCAATCCGCCATGACTCCCGCCCCTCGCTTGCTGAAGCCATGCGGAGGAGCCCCGCCCACTGAAGCCCGTCCACCGCTCATGCTCCTCCTCCGCGTGGCTTCAGCGAGCGAGGGGCGGGAGTCATGGCGGAGAGCAGCGCCAGGGACGGGGGCCATGACTCTCGCCCCTCGCTCACACTGCCCCCTCAAGGCTGGAGAAGCTGTGGGAGAGCTGAAGCCGGGGGAGGGGGCGGGGCATGGTGCGGCCTAGCTCCGCCCTCTCCCCCTGGCTTCAGCTCTCCCACAGCTTCTCCAGCCTTGAGGGGACAGTGCCAAGCCAGCATTGTGCTGGCTTTGCCACCGCTGGCTTGGCACTGCCCCTTCAAAGCTGGAGAAGCTGTGGGAGAGCTAAAGCCAGGGGGAGGGCCGGGGCATGGCGTGGCCTAGCTCCTCCCCCTCCCCTGGCTTCGGCACTCCCAGCAGCTGCTCCCAGCAGGCCACCATCCCCCAGCCGTTCTTTACTGTGTTAGAGTGTCATTTTGTGTCATTTTGGTTGGTGGTGTGCCCCTGGATTTTTTTAATGCCAATGTCTTGGGCCTTTTTTTCAGGCTTTTCCTAGCCTCCCAAGTAGGGAATTCATCACACATGTCCTGGATGAAAATCAGGATGTGCATGGCCAAAGTGTGATTGAAAAGCTAGATTAAAAAATTTAAATAAAGAACGCACAAGCTCGGAGAGGCTACAGCAGCATGCCTTTACCCGAGCCTACAGGGAAGGGCAAAATACTGCCTCTCCGCTCCCCACTGAGTTAGTTGAGTGTAAACCCTTTGCTCATTAGATTGATTTGCAGGAGCTGAAATAAGCCAAGGACAGAAAAGGGAAAGCAGGAGGAGAGAGAAAACGTAGACGAAAAAGTGGGATGACAGAGAATTAATCAGGACTGTCCTTGCTAAATAGGGAGAGCTGGCGAGGGGGAGGTCTGTCACATCTCCAATGGTCTGCACACGATGCAAGCACGCACAAATGGAAATCACGAGATTTATAGTTCAAAGACAAAAGCTTTCAATTCCTTCTCGACATAGAAAGAAATTAAGCAGAAATTAGACTTTGCTAACTTAAAATACAGCAATAGAGTATGGATTTATAAAGTTAAATGATTTTAAACAACTACAGGTGATACAGAACTTGGGCCTTGTAAAGGCAGGGTGGGCATGGTAGTCCATGTTCTGGTTACCTCCAGTATAGACTACTGCAATGCGCTCTACGTGGGGTTGCCTTTGAAGACTGTCTGGAAGCTTCAAATGGTCCAATGGGAGGCAGCCAGATTACTAACAGGAGCGGCACTCAGGGAGTATACAACTCCTCTGTTGCGCCAGCTGCACTGGCTGCCAGTCTGCTACCTGGCACAATTCAAAGTGCTGGCTTTAGCCTATAAAGCCCTAAACGGTTCTGGCCCAACCTAACTGTCAGTGCCTAGTCCGCAGCTGCTCCCAAATGACCACACAGAGACACTCTGGATATCACTGGAAACTTTACTGCAACACCCGCTACCATTTAGAACAGGGGCCGGGAACCTATGGCTCGCGAGCCAGGTGTGGCTCTTTTGATGATTGCATTTGGCTCGCAGATTTCGGCTTTTCAGATAAGACCAATGCTGGAGCAATTCCCAAACAATACGGCCAAGAAAGCAGTGTGTAAATAAAGCCCTACAACGCTCCCAGGCTCCGCGGGAAGGCAGAGAGGAACGGAGTTCACATGAGGCTGCTGCGGAGGACCAAAGCAATCAATTGCTGAATGGGGGTTGGAGGATTGCTCTAGGCAAGCCGCTCACTTCTTTATTCTGATGTTTATGAAAGTAAACAAACGCTGAATTTACACAGTGGGCGCCAGCATGGCAGGGAAGGGACCCCAAAGAGAAATGGGGTTCAAGAGGGAAGTAAAAGTAAAAACAGCAGAAGGGTGAGGGGAGATAATAACAAGAAATCTATTTGTGTGCTTCAGGCTGGAAGTCAGCCTGAAGAAAACGGAAGTCCTCTACCAGCCCGCACCACAGGAAGAACACCATCATCCCCACGTCAGCATAGGCACATCTATGCTTAAGTCCGTTCAGCAATTCACCTACCTGAGAAGCATCATCTCTACAGACGCCAAGATTGACATAGAGATAGATCACAGATTATCAAAGGCATATAGTGCATTTGGAAGACTTCACAAAAGAGTCTCGAGCAACAAACACCTGAGGCAAAGCACCAAAATCAGTGTGTACAGAGCTATCGTACTGTCTATTCTCCTCTATGAGTCTGAAACATGGGTCCCCTATCGCCAACACCTACGACTCCTCGAACGCTTTCATCAGCGCTGTCTTCGCACAATCCTAAATATACACTGGACTGACTACGTGACTAATGTTGTTGTCCTTGAGCAAGCAGGGATCACCAGCGTTGAGGCCATGCTATTGAGAACACAGTTGCGCTGGGCAGGGCACATCTCTAGGATGGAGGACCACCGCCTCCCAAAGATACTACTCTATGGCGAACTCGCCATGGGCAGCGCAAGAGAGGCGCCCCCCAAAAAGAGATCTAAGTACTCCCTGAAACAACATCTCAGGCTCGGCCAGATTGATCACCAACAATGGTCCACCATGGCCTCACATCGGGAGGCGTGGAGACGCACTATCCACAATGCTGCGGCCTCTTTCGAGAAGACACGCCGAATGGGTCTCGAAGAGAAACAGCAACGCAGAAAGAACCGCACCTTGGAAGCAACATCACCCAAGGAGACTTTCTGCTGTGCTTTCTGCAACCGAACTTGCCTATCTCAGATTGGCCTTTTTAGTCATCAACGCGCTAAGAGAGATTTGTATGCACACTCAGATATCTGCATCAACACATATGAGATTTATTACATCTTGGAGAGTTTATTTTTTTTTAAAAAAAAATAAAGTAAACTTTTTATGGATGTCCTACGTCCATCTTGTGGGTGAGCATTGAACATGATTGACAGCTCTGTGTCTGGACTTACTGTCAGGTACCGCGATTTTTTGCCCCACTTCTTTGTCTCGGATTATGGGGCTGTCCGGAAGGACCCTTTGACCACTCATGCATATTCAGCAGAAGCCCAGGGGGTGTTATTTGCAACCTTCTGTTTGCCTGAATTGGTTGGACATGATAGCTTTCTACTTGTTTTATTTGGTCTGTTACATCCTATTAATTGATGCTACTCTTGTTTTTAATATTGTTTTGAACAGTATTGCAATCTGCCCTGGGGCTGCACCTTTGATCAGACAAGCTGGCAACAAATCTTTCAGATAAACTAATTCTGCTGTTGAACAGCTCCCATCGTCAGATGGCTTTTCCTTTCCTTTTTTCAACACTAATTTTTTTAATTCTTTATTAGTTTTTAATACAGACAGCCTCATCAACATTCAGAAGAAGAAAAAGAAAAGAAGCAGCAAAGCCAATCAAAAAGATAAACAAATATAACAATCGCGTGCAGTTTCAGTTTAGTTTAGTTGTGTGTGTACATTACATACTGTCTCTCTCGGCATTACTTTGCGAGCGAGGATGCTTAGGAAGGACTCATCCCACGCTTTTTACAAGCGCGTTGATGACTAAAAAGGCCAATCTGAGATAGGCAAGTCCGGGTGCAGAAAGCACAGCAGAAAGTCTCCTTGGGTGATGTCGTTTCCAAGTTGCGGTTCTTTCTGCGTTGTCGTTTCTCTTTCGAGACATGTTCGGTGTGTCTTCTCGAAAGAAGCCGCAGCATTGTGTGTAATGACGCTCCAACTTCGGTAAGGATCACGCATAGATAGAAGCACAGTCCAACACGATTTTATTGCAGGTACAACACTTGTAAAGCTAAAGCACCGTCCCGCCACCCAAACACACCTTTTATACCCGAACCCCCTCCCCTTGCCCATGCAATGTCCAGGCATGGGTCCAGCTTTTCCGGGTGAATCAGCACATCCCATAGTCCCAAGGGATGTGACCTCATTAGTCTCTGAGTCAGCATTAACAGTTCATTGTCCAATGTCCAAGTCCAGAAGAGGTTACCTCACATCCCCTGGAGGCACCTGGAAGTTACATCACCCCCAGACAGACTCAGCATGTCCTACAGTACCTCGGGCAAAGGTCCCAGAGAACTGGGACAAAGGTCAGCCACCTCATGGCAGGCTGGAAACCTGAACTTCTTCCAAGCTCAGATTTCCCAGATCTGACAATTGTGGATAGTGCGTCTCCATGCCTCTGTAATGAC